>CM074948.1:12877425-12903867 GCA_037577455.1 Pangasius macronema | reverse complement strand
TTTTGATCAGCTGATGACCAGCCTGTTTGAGTTTAAATGCAGTTTTCAATAAATTGCCTACTCTCTATTTTTTGTTTTTTGCTCTTGTTTCTTCTTTTGACATTTTGAAGAAGTTCTTACAACCTGGTTACAATCCACCAGAGCGAAGTGTGAATACTTGTAATATTTCCCCTGGTCTTACGATTTTGATCAGGAGTGTGTGTGTATATATATATATATATATATATTTTTTTTTTTTTTTGATCTTCTATTTTTAATTATGATGGCTGGTGTGAAGTGCAAAGTATGAATTTCATTATACAGTGTAACTGTCTATTATGTCAATAAAGTCTTGAATCTTTAATCTTCAACTGGGAACATCTGCCCCAAGGAACCTGCATTCTGCTAATTTACACCTGGTTTTGAAAGATATTAAAAAAAAAACATGTACAAACCTGGCTGGCACTAGTTGCATAAAAAATCAAGTAAGAAATCTCTAACAATTGTATTTATCTATTTCTCATGATGAAATTATGGTAAAACAAACATTATTAAACTTTCTAGCCATTTATGGGCATTTCAAATTTGAAATGTTCTTGTTCTATTGGCACATAATTTTGCTTCTTTTTAGAAATAAATTCTTACAAAAAATACATTTCACTTATGTGTACTTATGGATGTTGTGGTGTAGAGAAGATGGTTCTCATGACTGATTGTGGTAACAGTGCGTGAGACTACTTTGTCTACTGAGTCTACTGGAAGTATTTTTTCCTTAGTACACAGTGAATAACAGTGATTCAACCCTCCTCACATAAAGAAACATAAATACAAAAGAGCAGACAGCAACACTTCCCGCTTTTAACCATTTTTCCTTTAGCATTCTGCCCTTCCTCTTCGTGTGTGTATGTCTGGGTGTGCTTGACTGGTGTGCACACTCCTCTGTCTCACTCCTATACACTCATTGTCTAAACAATGGCCTGTGCTGCTGGACTTGTCCTGGGCAGGGATTAACGGTCAGTCCCCTGTTAATAGTCTTGTGAATGTACTGCCTAACCATGCTGCTACAGTCAGCAACTGAAACGGGAAGCAGCAGGAGGAAGAGCAACTGGGAGGACCAGGAAGTCTGACGCAAGTCGCTAGGAATTTCCCAAGGAATTGCCCACCGCAAGATGAGCACCGCACCCTTGGTAGACACTGTACAGGGGTACAGAAATGGTACAAGATTGCATTTTATAGAATATGGTCTGTATAGAAAGAGCAATAATTTGATTTGCCTGTACATAAGTACATGCTCTCAAGTCGGAAATGACATCAGAGATGGACTACAACACAGTTTTACCATTTTGGCATTGAACAATAGCATATATGTAAGCAGGAAGGAGATACACACTATTTCCAGCCAATGAACACTGCAAACATCCTATTTACTACATGCGTCATCATCCCATTTTCACACACCCTAAATGTGTCATCTGCTGGTTGAAACAGAAGAGGACACAGATGGAGCTCAACAGTAGATGTGCATAATGAGCACATACTGGCCAATCATGTTGTCACATACGTACGCAGAGCAGGACAGAAAATATCCTCTAATGGTGTATGAGCATCAGGTTGAAAAGATGCAGTGAGTAATGACGCCTGTCATGCAGTAAGCTTCCTGAAAGATAATTAGCTGTTGCGCAATAGGGAAAAGAGAGAGTGGGTGAAAACTGGCAACAACTAGTATTGAGGGGAAAACCAGGTGGAAAGAAAACTAGAAAAGATCATGTAAGGGGTCAGCTTGGTTTGAGTTTGGTTTCCAGATGGCTAGCATCTGGTACACACACACACACACACACACACACACACACACACACACACACACATACACACACACACTCAGATAGTGATTATTGCAATCATAGCTCTAAATGAGAACACATACTGCATGTCCGTTTGTGTTTTATTGTGGCTGTAAATGAGTTTGGCCACTATTAAGTTATTCATAGTCATTTTACTGAGTCACTTACAGACATCTGTAATGGTAACTCTTATTGTTTCTAAAAAATGAGCCTTTCTTGTCCAGTAAAATGCCATTGAAACATAAGAAACAGAGTTATACAATAGACAGTCCCACTGTCTGAGAAGCAGCAGTACCTACTCTATGTACAAAATTGGCAAACTAACAGTGAATATGCCCAGGATGTGCTTCAGGTTTTAAGAGGCAGTTTTAAAGAAGCATTTAAGCAGCCATAACAGTCTTGGGAAATGCTATTCTGATTTTCTATTTTAAAGGAATTTAAAAAATGGAAGAACAAGAAAACAGTAACTGGCACAAAACAGGCCTTAAAACATGCAACAAGATTTAACTGCATCATCCAAAAATGACACAATGGAGCTCTGTGATATATAGCCAAGAATCATGAAAGAGAGAAGTGTGCTTTCTTAACCAGCCATCCCATAATTCACATCCTCACACACACACACACACACACACACACACACACACACACACACACACACACACACACACACACCAAGGAAAACATATAGACATAATCTGTCCATAGAGTAGATTCCTAACCAGCAATCCAGTCCCCTTATGCACCACCACTTGAATCCCTGGTGGTGTGACAAGAGTTCACTAATCCACAGGAACAGAGAAGCATAGAACAGAGACACACACTGACCTGGGATGCCTTGAAAGCCATAGAGAGAAAAAAAACCCACAGGCGAGCTTGTAACACTGAAACTCAGTGGTGCATTTCTGAACTGCTGCCAAATAAATGGATATAAAATAAGGATGAATTTTTCCACTTCCCCCCTCCCCCCAACCCACACTCCTACTCTCCTCGTCCCCTTTGCCCCTAACTCTGTATAATTTACTTCAGGGCCTGTTCCTGGTGTACATTGCTATTTGTGATGTACAGGGCCACTCCTGATGTATAGAACCCTTCCTGAGTAGGTAGTAGCCAGTAGTATTTGGTAACTAATATAGAAGGATCACCCCACTAAATAATTGTGGGGAAATCCCCTCTAACGACAGACAGCCACCCTTCAAACACACGCAAACACGCACCCTCATAATGCATGTACAGTCTCAAACTCCTGCAGTCAGCCTTGCAAGAGGAAGAATGCTGCCTTTCATGCATACATTCATTGTAGTTCTGGATTCCACCACTGGAAGGCAGTATACAATGGGGAGAAATAAATTTCCATGGACTACTCCTTGAGTCTTTCCCCTGTACTAAGCAGGTATGGGGAATTTCACTGAATAATACAAAGACTAGTATCCTGATACCAATACTCATGCATTCAGAAGTCTTCTTGTGTTTCCAACAGTGAGAACAGAAAAATGCGGACATCAAATACTATATGAGAAAACCTAGTATTAAATAAAATTCAAGCTTGTAGGCTATAGTACAAGGCTTTTCAGAATTAAGCTCTGCCAATATGATTATTGGTATGTGGATAATTGCTGCCTCTCTGAAAGGCTTCCGTCAGAGGTGCCTGAAGTACTCAAATTCTTTATTTGAGTAAAAGTGCAATTATTCATCTAAATAAATACATTTTAAAAAGCCTAAAATGCTCGAAATACAACTTATTATTCTTCACTCAAGTTAAAGTTATATCTCCTAAATCTCCTTAATGTATGAAAGTAAAACTACACAGAAAAAGACATGTCTTAAATCTCATTAATATCAGCTAGAATTAAAAATAAAATAAATTAATATTAGTACCCTTTGTTTTTTTTGTTTTGTTTTTTTATTTTGTAGGCAAAATAAATAAATAAATATTAGGCAAAGCCAACGAACATATTCTTAATCATTAGCTAGCATGAAAAAAAACCTCATACATAGCAACAGATGTGCTACAGTGACGGGCGTTAGTTCTCATTTTTGCCTAGATTTGTTAGGAATTTAAATCAATTCCTTGAAGTTCTTCAATAAGAACAGTTATTTTATATATAGATGTAGCAAATGTTTTAAGTAAAACTCTTGCTTGATTAATTGTAATCTTAATCACGCCACAGTTTCACAGTTTACTGAAACCAGACTACTGTGGAAGTTTCTGGTCTGGTGTGCCGGGATTGGAGTAGCACTGGGTGAGTCATACAGCAGTCACGGGACAGAAGTGACCTAATACTCATCTGCCCAATATCAGCCCCACTAAAACAAACAGCACACACAGGGAGGCTACTTCCATATACACTTGTGTGAATTTCTCTCACCCTTACCCTCACATATTGCTTCTCTGCAAAAACTCTGAAAGGTCACAATGGTGATGTAATCTAAATCACTTCAGTCTTTCCTTCCTTTGGTCATACACTGCACTCATGTGTATGTGTGTGTGTGTGTGTGTGTGTGTGTGTGTGTGTGTGTGTGTGTGTAGAAGTCTGTACCTGCGGACAACAATCTTCAGGAGCCTGTAGGAGCCTTTGATGAGGATCAGAGCTTCTTGGCGAGAGCCGTAGAGGGCAGAGCCGTTGATGTTGACCAGTTCGTCTCCCACCCTCAGCTTCTTACACTCAGCTGCCTTCCCTCCTTCTTCTATCTGAGAAAGAAAGAGAGTGACAGACAGAAAGAAGACAGAGAGGTTTTTACAGGTAAACATATAATCTTTCTTTGCAAAATAAGGTCGAATGTTGACTAAGTACTTATATACTGTTGTGGACACAAACGACAAAGGCGCAGAGGGGTTAAACACTCAAATCAAAAAGCACAGAGAAAACCCAACTACACAGACACTATACACACAATACAGGCCTCCAGTCAGTTACACACACATATATATATATATACACTGTGTCAGACAAACGTCCTGACCAGATTAGTCTACTTCCTCTATCTGTGAAGCAGTACAGAATGGTTAAAGGTCAAATAAACATACTGTACTGTAAACATACAGAATTCACACACTCCCACACCCATGCCTAGGATATTGATTAAATGGCCATAAAAAGTGTACATAAATCCAAGTAACTAGGTCACATAAATCTCACAAAAATAAACAATGGCTCCATCAAAACAATCATACACCCAGTCAGAAACAGTGGAGATCACCATCAGAAGCAAAGAGACTAAAACCATACGCAAGCACACCAAGACTGTTTGTGAAGGTGTCTGAAAATGTTTCTCATTTATTTCTTTACCCTCATATATGTATTGCCAGGGTATTTGGTAAATGAAGGCTTGAGAACAAAATGATATTGAAAAACAAATACAGCCTTTAGATTTCAAGTGGTGTCTGGATCTACAGCAGTGCCCAGAGCTGTTGTCTACAACAAACAGCATCCACATAGCATTAATGAGTATAATGTGAAGCCCGCTGCTGCGTTTCACAGTGTTATGTAGGTATATCAGGCTAAGTATGGTTACTCTTTGAATATTTCTAATTATTATCTTAAAGAGGGTTAGGGCAGTGCAGCGAGTAGCACTGGTATTCAATCCTGAGTTTGCATTACTGTCTGTGTGGAGTTTCTGTGCATGTTCTCCCTGTGTCCACATGGTTTTCCTCTGAGTTCAACCTTGATTATAATAAAAAGTTTATTGTGGTTCCTGAGCACTGCAACTGAAAAGTCTTCACCTTTTCGTTGGGAGATCATGAGCTCTAATCTTGACGACATTACAGCCATCCGTTGCTGGGTGCCAAGGGAGCAAAACTGACCATGCTCTATTGGTGGAAGGGATGGCATACTCCCACCCCTGTCAGTAACAGCAAAACCAGGCAACCTGTGAAATCTGTATGCAGAAGAGGGCAGATAGCGAGTGTATTCGGTTGCCCTCTGACACAGCATGAGCAGCAATTGGCTGGCTTCATGTGTCTCAGGAAGCACGTATCAGCCTTCACCTTCCTTGGTTGGTAGCTGTCGTATGATAGGTGAGAGCTGACTGATGGGTGGGAATTGACAGGTCACCAAAGTGGCAAGAAAAATCGGGGAAAAAAAGCATACTGGAGATGAATGAATTATCTTATCATTACCAACCCACAGCACCACAGAAGCCACGCTTCAGTAATGGAAAGCCTGTGATTTTGACTAAAATTGCTGTTGGCAAAGGTACCCACACACACACACACACACACACACACACACACACACACACACACACACACACACACACACACACACAAAAAAANCACACACACACACACACACACACACACACACACACACACACACACACACACACACACACACACACAAATAAAATAAAAAAAAAAAACAGTAATTTGGCACCAAAGGTGGTTCCATTAAAAACTAATTGATTATACAATTGTAACTGTAACACTTCCTTGATTTTTTATTTTTATTTTGTTAAAGCCTTTGTCTTATTTGAAAATATCACATTTTCACATGAATATTAGATTTAGAAAAAAAAAGCTGTATGCCTCATTTAATATTTTTACACCCATTTTTACATTTTATACTTTTGCACCCAGTGTAGTCAGTGAATATAGTGAACGCTGTTGTTCACTGACTTCTACAATAACCTCTGACTTATTAACATAAGCAATTATAGAAAAGCCTTCACATAAAAAAAAAAAAAGAAAATCACTCTTATACCTGTTCCTTCATTTTTATCCAGAATTAAACACTAACTCATCTAATCAAACACATCGCAAATAACAGCTCAGTGTAGCACTACGCATTACTGATAACACCTTGAGCCGTGCCACCACTCACAACAGGACACAAAAGGAAGTTTGCTGCCAATAACAACAATACAGTTAATCTCAGTAATCCATTCTGTGGGATTAAAAAGTATCTAAATGCAACGTGTAGTTGGTTGTAAAGCAAACAGTCTGAAGCCTGTCACAAAGTGGATTCAGCTTTTATGAATGTCTATCGGCTCAATCCTTGTGTCTGTGTATGATGAGTACCATATGCCTGCAGCTCTCTTCTGTCTGTCACTTCATCCCTCTCCATTTTTCTTTTGTTCTCTCTCAAAGGCTGTAAAATGGGAAACATTTAGAACGTAGTGGTGAGGCTAAACAGTTGGAGGCATGTAAATACACACATACACATACACACTGTCCAAAAGTGGCCCTTTAGCACACATAAACACACATACACACACACACACTTCACCCTCTCCTCCCATAGTAATTGAGAGCCTCTCTGCTGCAATCTAAATAAACACATAAGTGTTGTTCAGGCTGTGGTTGTGTGGGAGAGTGCCTCTGAACATAGCAGAAATACTTCACTGTGGTTTCACTGAAGAATCACTAGACATGAAAGAAGGATGGGTCCCTGCAAGGACTCAAGGACACTGCAAGCAAAATAACCGGTCAGAGAGTTTCTCTCTTATGCTCTTTACATGCGTGTAACACGGACGTAAAATGCTCCTTTGCCTTATTTTACTTGTTTATTTCATCACATCTACTTACATTGCTTTCAAAATGCCCACATTTCCACTATTAAAAAAATTACACTCAGTGACAAGATAAATGGGGAATTTGGGAAACAGCCTTTGAATGGAGAACAAAATAGATCCAAATTATTTCCACACTGGACTCAAGAATGTTGCGAGACCACAGATTATCCATGTTCTTACAGAACAATAGTTTATTTTGTTCTATGTATCATCTACCTGACTCAGCAACATACTCAGAAACACTCACACTGAGAAACTTCAAGATGGACTAATAGTACTTATGTTGAGCTACCTCTGACTCTGTCTCTTTATTCTGATAACTATGACAATGACTTTATGTTCCTGATAACCCTCTGTTTTCACTCATTCATCTTCCTCAAAAGCTGATGCTCCTGGGCAAATATGGTTTACTTCGCATATGGTGTATAAAGATACTTGATAGCACTCGTCTAAAGAAACACGCCCTCACAAATACTAAAATATTTATATATACTTAAATATGTGCACATTTCCATCCACATCATGGAATACCTGCTTCCTCATCAGATCCATTCTTGAGTTGCCAAATGTCCATTATAAAACAGCTGGTACATTTACACCACACCTTTACACTGTTATAGATAAAACTCAAAGAAAACGGCTCCTTTTTTATTGCCCCTTTGCAATAATTGACCACAATTCAGTGGAAAAAGGAACAAAACACTTCCAGGGCCCAACCCAAGCCCAGGTAGGCTTTATAGTGGGATTTGTAATGCTATTGCATGAAGCCAGCAATTTATTGCAACTACACAGCCGGCAGCGGCAGCAGCAGCCAAATGCCCCTTTGTATTCAATAAACCACAGTCACTCTTTCGGTCTTACCTCATCAGTTTCCAAAGTCCTCACAGCTCCTGAAACCCAGGACTGAGAGCTGCACATGAAAGAGAGCACCAAGAACAAGTAGTTGGATCTCTAAGATATCTATCTCCTTCCATTAGAACAAACCCTGTTGCCTCAAGCCATGAATAAACAGCACTCCATCCTTGTTAATTCCAGATTGTCGGCGGTTTAAAGACAACAGAATAATGACTTCTTCCAGGCCTTCTCTATTCTGCAGTAGCCTCAGAGGAGTTGTAAGCTTCCACTAGTGCACACCATATGAACCTTACAAAGCTGCTACACCTCCACCCATGGCCTTCATCTGTCCCGCCCTGTCTTTCATTTCCCCACCGTGTCCACCCACAGCTACCTTTCCTTCTCTTTTTCTTTCCTTCTCTCGCGAGGTCATGCTCTCCTTGGAAGTTTGGCGATAAAAATAACTGTGGCGTTATGCACTGCACACACCACACCTATGTTCCACTGGGCCTCTTTATGCGTATTTGTATATATATATGTATATATATGTGTGTGTGTGTGTGTGTGTGTGTGTGTGTGTGTGTTTGGCTTGAGTATGGGTACCAGCTAGTTTGTTCCACACTCCCCAGTGACCATAAGGAACCATTTTTACAAAGAAAGCTTTTATGGAGACTGCAACGGTCCTCCATCTTTATTCCACTTCAGCTTCCCCCTCTTTTTAGCCACCTCCCTGCTCATTATGAGCCATGAAAATAAAAAAAAAATCTGCACCCCATTCTTCAAACAGGGCCTGGCGGACAACGGTGTTGAGGAGGCAGCTTACGCTAGTGGGAGCTCAATGTTCTCTAGCTTTTAATTAACATACTTCATTTGTGAAAACAAATGGTCAGAGGAATAAGGAACAGGCAGTGGGTGAGGAGAGGAAACAAATGGCATCACTGTACCTCCTTTCCTGCCACTCCTCAGCAAGATAAAATACACTCTCCGTTTCAGACTCAGGAGGTGAGAGCCATCTCAAATTACCCGAACAAGGCTAGAAAATTATAAGTCCCATAATGGGAATAGCTTCACTACAATAAGTGGCTTTGAGAGGCCATTCTTAGCAGTTGCCAAAAATGCGTGTGCACAATCCCAAGTCTCTGGAAAGGAACTAGTGTCATGGGATTCAAGAAAAATTTCAAAAGAAATTGATAAATTTGGATATTAGCCAAATAATTAAGTTATTCAGTGCATGTACATTGTTAAACTAATGTAATTTTTCAACATCTGCCCAAATGCAGCAATGTAACCCAATGGAGAAAAAAAGTTTCCATCTTTTGAGCAACAAGAGACAGACCTTGAAATGTGTTAAATTAAAACAGACCTTGAAATGTGTTTACACCACTCTTTGGACCACATGGCAATTAATACTCTAGAAAAATATGGTGCATAAAACTTTCAATATAACTTATATTTCTCTTGTCCTCATTTGATTTTCAATTCAAGTCCATTGTATGTATCGTACTGTTGAATAAAGCATAAATAAATATATAACAAGATGGATTAAAAATATAATATACTTTATTGACATAATTTTCAAGCCAAATATGAAAATATAATGATGAATTACAGAATAGTGATGCATAATGAAATTTTACATTGCAATTAATTATATGAGATATAAAATATATAGTGTAAATAATACAGAGATATTTAATGGAATATGAGTCATATTACACTGAACATAAATGTTGATTCACTGAGAGCAGGATGGGATTGTTCCTGACTTGTTCTTTGGGACGTTATAAATGGAAGCACAAATTCTGAGCCCATGAATCCAAGACCTGCTTATCTCCCGTATTCAAACCAACAATGTAACAGACAGGAATACAGCAGACTGATTTGTTCCCAGTAGCTGAACTGGGGTGCCAACATGCTTCTATAGTAGGAGATAGAAAAGAATGAGACCGCTGTCTCCCAGTCCGAACCCACACACTCCAGCCTGACTCGATGAGGTCACTGCCGCTAATGCTCTATAAATAACAGGGTGCGTCCATCTCTGCCTGCCTGGCTAGCTAGCTGGCTCACAGCCTGCCATTGTGCTACGTTTGGGCACATGAGGGCACCATACAGCTGCCCAGTCACATGATGGGCCTCAACAATCTCTCTCAGGCCAGCAAACATCGGGCAAGCAGAGAAGGAAAACAATCTTCTGTTTAAGCGCTAACCCTGGGAAAGATTCAGAATTCTTCTGGAAAGATCACACGTAACAGGATCACATTGTTTTAGAGTCTGAACTGTGGTGGATAGAAACAGGTTTAGTAAGCATGTCTTAGTTGATGACACACAGGAGAGGCAGGAATTAGTGAGAAGATTTTACTTGGAAGGAGATAAATAACTCACACTTACCACTAATCTGGGGTGTTTTAGCATATTAAACACATTTGAAAGACATGTCAAAACATGTTTCTAAAGAATTATGAGATGGGTTTCAACACACTTGTTTGGAGCCATAATTCAAGGAGGTGTCCAAAAGAGGCCATTGCTGAGGAGCGCTGGGGAGCAGACTTGTCCAAGAATGCAGCTTTCAGACAAATGCTTCTTTATCAATGCTGGTAACGATTTCCCCAGTCAGAAAATCATTAACATAGAGGCAGCCAAAGACATGCAGCCCAGAAACAGAGTCTCCAGAGTGTGGATATTTCTGGGTGTGGGTGAGGAATGTCTTAAAGTTTGGCCATAATCTGAGAGTCCTTTGAGAGTGGGTCTATACAAGCCTGGCTGATGTGGGATTTTTCATGGAAGGAAGATACAAAAGCAGCTGATATTAAGAACACTGCCCAGTATGATTGTTGCAAATGCTGCAACTTTTAAAGGTTTTCATTATAATTCAATTGATCTTTTTGTACTCTTATTTCCTTTGTTCAAATTAAGTCTTCATTCCTTCACTCTTACTTTGCTGAGCAGAAGAATGGCTACATTTACACAATGCAAATATTGCTGCAAATTCTTCATGAGCGTATACCTAACAAATAAACACGTTCCAGGTCTACGGCATGTACGAGTTGCTGGTCATCTTTGCTCTCAGACAGCTGTGTTTCAGTTATCACCCTCCTGCGTGCACTTAAATGTCAATACTGATATATCAGCCATGGGGTAATATTGGTCAAGCGTCAATGTCAGAAGATGATATATATTAGTGTGAGTCTAGGGAACTCATTCACATACATCTACATGGACAGTATGTGTGTGTGTGTGTGTGTGTGTGTGTGTGTGTGTGTGTGTGTGTGCGTGTGTGTGTCAGACGACAGCCAATGATTAACACATTCAACATCTGTTCCCATTAAACAGCATGCTCCTTGTGAACAAAGAGTCATCTCCCTGTCTTTTTCCATCTTTCCCTGTTTTCTTTCTTCCTCTTCTCTTATAACCCCAATCATCCACTCATTCATTCATTCATTCATTTATTCAGTAATCTTTTTTGTTCATTCATTTATTGCTGATTTATTAACAATAAGGTTAAGTAAAACGTTTTCTTTTTTGCACATTCCTAAGCAAACACAATAAGATGATCTATTCACAAAACGTTTCACTGTCCACCAGCTGAAACAAAACAAAACAAAAACAAAAAAAAGAGTAATTTTTTTCCCCCCAGAGGGGTTTGGATGTCCTGGCTAAAACAAGACCAGGGATAAAGGAGTTGAGGAGTATGGAAGACAAGGAAGTGAGTAGGATGAAGACATTCCGGGAAGTCTAGGCAGTACAGACTGCGATTCTCATCCGCTTCATTTATGGAGTCTGCAGGAAAAAGCAACTGGTCTGTCACACCTACGTGTGGGAAGATCCAAAAAAGACAAAAAGACATGGATGAACGACACCAATGAAGGAAAGAAAAGCAGTAAAAATTTGACATAAAATGTTTACTTTAGGTCATGGCAGATCCACATGAAAAAAAAAAACAAAAAAAAAAACCCAAAAGGAATTATAGATTCTCCTCTGTGTCTATAGTGTAAGTCCACAGTCTGCACAAAACGCCTGTGTGATGAACTCTTACGGCAGTCTGTTATGCTGAGCAAAGAACCTGAGCTTAAGACAAATAAAAACAGAGCTTGTGTGTGACATATTACTTCTCTCCTTGACTGTAACGTAATAATAGTTCCCCGGTGCTCGAGTGCATATCAATTAGTTTCCATGCGTGTGTTGATACATATTCAACTTGGAAATTGATACCAAATGCCACAGGGGAACTTCATTCAAGAGCAACCATTCGAAAACACAAATATGACTGCTCTCTCTCTCTCTCTCTCTCTCTCTCTCTCTCTCTCTCTCTCACACACACACACACACACACACACACACACACACACACACACACACACACACAAAGCTTAGGTTCCAAAACCAATCAAAAGCAGAGTCGCTACGGTAACCCCCTGCCACGGAGTGCAGAATGTGTCAGCAGTCGCAGCTCGACGAGGCCTCACAGCTGCAGGAGGAATCCCACACACACACACACACACACACACACACCCCTCTCCTGTTCCAGAAGCTTCCACATCTCCTGTTGAGCCTGAAACTTGTCTTTGTTTGTCTGTCTCCTTCTTTAAAGTGATACTTTACCAATGTTTCTGCCTAAAAACACTGCATGGGCATTTTTTTCCCTGTTCACTTCTGCTGTTTTTACCATGACGATCAAATACTACAGATATATTGGTCTTCTTATTTCAGTACAATATTATTATAATTCCTTGAGCACTATACAGTGAGAACACACACACACCTGACCATAACATGCATATGTGAGCCTTCCCCAAACTGTTGCCACAAAGTTGGAGTCTGTGTATGCTGTAGCGTTACAGTTTCCTTTCGCTGGAACTAAGAGGCCCAAACATGTTCCAGCATGACAATGCCCCTGTGCACAAAGCGCGGTCCATGAACACATGGTTTGCCAAGGCTGGTGTGGAAGAACACAAGTGGCATTTGAAGAATCTGAGAGAACACTATAGTTTGTTATGAAATTTTGTATTGCATAACATCAAGGTTGCTTTTAGAGGGGGACAATATAATAAAATGATATTGATTTTGTGATAACTTCATGATGCACTTTTCTAAGAATTATCAGGTGTAAATTGTCAGCTCCACTGATACTGCAACAACTGATTGAACATTAAAATCTTCTTTGTTAAATGTTTTGTAAATGTTACAAGTAGAAAAAGAAAGAACTTGTTTTATCATACCTAGACAGTTTTGTTGGCACTTTATCAGCAAAGCTTTAGCAAAACTAAATTTTGTGATACATGAAAATGATATGTTTGTCAATCTGCCCAACAAAACAACATGTGCATTCTGAGATGCTTTTCTGCTCACCATGGCTGTAAAGAGTGGTTGTTTTATTCTTGGACCATTTTTTAGAAACTGGTAAATGAGGCTAGCTGAAGGAAATCTTAAACTCTTTGTTAAAAAAAGCCCTGATAGACAAAAGAAGTGACAAAAGTAAGAAGTTGGAAGGCATGGTCTGAAACATGTTAACTCACCAAAGTAAATCAGTAAGGAAAATGGACCTGCAGTATATGGGGGCTCTTACATGTCTGTCCCAAAGCAACTCAGCTAAAGTGAACTGATTGCTAAGCAACGTAGGTTAGTGCTCATGATTAGTGAATACACTCAGTTAACGAGATCTGACTCCCAGCCATTGTAATCGTCACAGGCTCAGAATGAGTGGGGGTGAGAAAGTGGGCACTGTCCTCTCGAACACTGCTTTTGTCTATGGACTGACAAGGATTTGAGCCAGTGCCCTGCACCACACACACACACACACACACACACACACACACACACCTAACAACACACACTGACATCTGCATTACGCCCAGTGCTTTCCTCAAGCTTCCTTTATCTCTCCTGTCAACTCGAAACCCTCCCCCTCATCCCCAACACACACTCACACACAACTTCTTTAATCTCCTACACCAAAACAACAGTGCTTATCTGTTTTCCCATATCTTAGGGCAGTGGTTGTCCTTGAACACACAGCTACAGAGTTACTGATTGAGAGAGAGGGTAACCTAGAGCACGGATACACCCTTGGATGCCATTCATGCTGACAATCCTGTCATTGGCTAAACTTCAAGCAGAGGACCGAGAGAAAAGTGGATGGAGCAAAGTGGAAGTAGGAGCGATCGAGAGGAGCTGGGGATCAAAAGGGTGAGTGAGTTGAGATTAAATGAGATGCAGAGATAGAGGCAGAAGGAGGGAGGTTGAAAGAGACAGACAGTGTGAGAAGGGGGTGACAAAGGCTTTATTGATGGCTCAGGCTGGGAAAAATGAGTGTGTGCTCTACCTCAGCGAGTTGAGCTGTGTTGCAGCCTGACTGAGACTTAAGTTCCATTGTGCTGCTGGACTCTTAAAGGTGTGACACACAACCCTGAGGCTGCATGCAAGTGAGTTTAAGGCTTTTTTTTTTTCTTCTAATGAAGTAAAGAAAACACACATTTACTACAACTTGACAGAGAACGTTTTGTCTTGCTTTTAGTCTTGAAACTTTGTTTGAAAAAGTGTGCAAGAAATGCCTCTCAGTGGAGGAATGTGTTTTGTAGTCATTTTTTCATTTCACAACTTCAATTTGCAAAGTTAGCCCAGTCAAACAACCACATACATGTGGCAAGCTTCCCTGAACCATTTGGATGTCAAACCATTTCCCATTATATGCTTACAGCCACAATAGCAGAGTACAAAAAAAACCTCTTACTACAATCAAAATAAGGGCTTCTCTTAAATGTAACCCTTACATAAACACAAATAGTAAAAACAAAAAAACACCAACATTCTAAACGTCTCTCATCCAAAAGTCGAAATTAAGCACTTAAAAAAAACAAAAAACAAACAAACTGTTCAAATGGTATAAATAGAATAAATGGTAGAAATAGTAACACCTCCCACCATCACATTTTCATACCATATAATGATCTCAGCATCCTTCAAAACACACTTCTAGCTAAATTACAAGAGTAGCTCTGATTGCAGCGAACACAGCCAAATCATAAACCAATCTTTCTCATTATCAGTACAATGTTGTCAACACGTCGACCCAAGCAAGAACCACAAAAACCTTTCAGAATGCAATTACATTCAGGACACGTCTTGGGTTACTAAAGCCTTATTTTAGACAACATGATATCACACACCACTGTGCTTACATTTTAATCGACGGTTAGAATAACATCTTGGCTCTGTATAACTCCATTACTTAGTCATACACTCAAAACAAGTGTGTATCAGATGGTACTTGAATATCCATTTATAAGACTATCAAGACACCATATATCACTGCTGGCAAATATTCACAAACATCCCGAAGTGATCAATCACGTCTCACACATGCACAGAGCTTTTGAAGCCTTTCCAGAGGCTGTGCATGCGCTCTCACAACAACATGTTTCCCACTAAGAGGTGAGAAGGCACCTTTGAAATGTGTCCAACAAGATGAACTTAAGAGCTCCTGATGGGACCAATCCAGTGTTTATTTCACTGAATTTAAATTCAAAAGGACAAATTAAAGGCTCATCAGTTTCCTGGTGCACTTGGCAACATGCTTGCTAACTGGAAAAAGTGACATTCCTAATCCAGACAAAGGCAAACACAGGCAAATGTAGGCAAGCGCTCAACAAGACACCAGTGTGCTGAAAGGACACTATTAAGTTTTCCATCATAAATATCAAGCTTATTACAGGACATGTTTCCGAAAAGAACAACAGGTGGTGTCAGAGTGTCAGTGACCTCTTGGGTCAAAGCGAAGACAGATTGATTCGTCAATGTCATATCAAACATGAATGTGCAGAGGAGGGAGGGTGCACCATGACAGCTCAATACATGACCTGCCATCTCTCTGTTTCCCGCTGCTCATGAATAGGGCCATGGTGTGTCTTTTAAGGATGTAATGTGTGAGGAATGACCTTGCACCCTTTGCTAACCTTGTTCTAACAAAGTTCCCCCTTATTTCCCCTCTCTGGCCGTCCTTCTCTCTCTCTGCTCGCTTCCTTGAAAGGAGCAAAAGATTTTTTTTTTTTAACTTCAAAGTCTCAAACAATATTTATCATATGGTTCATATACTTAGAGGAAGATTTACACATTACAAGTTAACTTTCTAAGCAAAAATAATAAGAGCTTCATCGGTCTAATAGTGCGAGTGGGTATCAAGGCTGACACTAGCATGAAAGACAGGAACAGCACGGGACTGAGGTTGATGCAAAGATCACCACACAGATCTTTGGACCTGCACATACAACACACTTTGGACCTGCACATACAACACACTTTTTTGCAGATTTTGACAACAGAAGATTGCAGAGGTTCAACCTGGTCACTGATTGGTATTTGGTATTGACTGACATTCAACACTCTCATATGGATACCAACCATCTAAAACTGGATCTAAAACTGTTTGTAGCACACACTTGCATTTTATTCTCGGCCACATCTCGTATCAGCAGTAACACATTTGTGTTAAAGTAAGAATTCTCTTCTTATTCTCAAATAATCCACACACCAACCCCAGAGCATGGCCATAGAATTTCACACACTAATGTCACACCTAGTAGGATGTACAGAAACAGAAATGTGCAGGGGTTTATTTGAAGCAATAAGACCCAAATATCTCTCTCCATCAAATCTCCTCCACCCAAGGCAAATGCAACAGGAGCCAAACTCACATTCCTACCAGATATCAGATTCTTCCCACACCCAGAATCAGCTACAGTCTTTGTAAGGTCCAGCCCAACATCGGAATAAAACATTGTTTCACCCACTTCCTCTTTAAGTCCATAAAATCAGTAGTACCAAAATACCCATTACCTCATAGTGATGTGTCCCAAACAGTAGTCACACAGATACTGTTTCAGCTTGGGGAAAACAGTCTAGAAACAGAAGTCTGTAGTTACTAGATGACAGAAAAGAGGAAGCAGTTCTCTTCACACAGTGCTCATCAGTGGTGCTATGGAGCTGAATGAATGCAATGCCTTGAAATGCCAGCAGTTGCACTGAAACTGTAGTTCAGAGCAACATTTCCATGTTTACAACATTTCCAGGACTCCTCCTTTATCCCAGAACTATGGTGCCTGGGAATAGGTTCCATTGGCCAATTGGAAAGAGGGGAGAAAAGTATGACTAAAGTACCCTGTGGTCTATATAAACTTCACAGCAGAAAATGAGAAAAGCAAGGGAATGCACAATGTTTCCATCCCAAACCCTAAGACTAAGCAACTGAGAGGCAGAATGGGGGAAACACAGGGTCTTTCAGAGATATGAGATCAGCTGCCGTTTATTTAGTGGTTTAGTGTGAGCATGGAAAAGTCAGTGGCAGTTTTCCATCAGCATGTCGTGCCCTGCAATGCCACCTTTTGCATGTGCATTACATCGATCCACAGTCAGACTGGATAACAGGAACTTGGAGCTTTGGACAGTCATTTCTGTGCTGTTACATGACAGGCAGAGCTGTGGTAAACCTGTACCAGAAGTAACACACAGTCCATGCGGCTGCACAACACATTACACTAGGTTTCACAACAGCAGCATTCACTCAAGCAAAAGTATCCTTTGACTACAACTTCCATTTTATTCAAAACAGTCATAAGCTTTAAGGTGTCATTAGTAGAAAGCATGTGCTGTTCTGTGATTAATCACTGTGGTAGTTTTCGTGTAGCAGGGCTCCGATACTGTCTGGAGTTTATTTGGGGCGAGAGCTGGACTGGACATATCAGTCCCATTTACCAAGCTGCTTTGCATTAAGTGTCAGCAAAACAGCGGGGTCGGTGTATAGGTCCAGAGATGGTTGATAGGTTGAAAAATCCATCAAAGATGCAGGTCATGCCTTGCTTTCAAATCAGATGGAAAATGTGTAAATAGCTTAGCTTGAAGATTGCCCTCTGGCAAATAGCTTTATAAACAACCACAACATAATGGCCGCAGAGGTAGAAAACCCCAAATCAAATACAACATAGTTATCAAGTGAGGGTGAGTCATGAGGGCAGCATAGGGTTAGCAGATTGGCCATGGTCTAACCTTCAAAGGGTGGTTATAGCTCACTGATTACCCAGGGAGCTACATGGCGCTATCAGGCATGCATGAGCTCAAAAACCCATGTAGAACATATTCAGTGCCTTGTAGGAAGTTGAGGTTTTTAATTTTAAAAACATGTTGTAAAAGCAAATAGAAATAGTGGGCTACACAGTTAGACAACATCCCTCAATCCATAAATGCTACTATCATTGCAAGTTCAATTACACTGATGATGTGAAAATCCAGAATCAGAATATAGAGAATATCTGTAACACCTCTTTATCGCACCAGTCACACTTCAGGTCATGATAAAGACCCTGAGGTCAGTGGGACACATCTGAGACTGGGTGGAGTAGCAGTCATGCAGCACATGATACCATCTGGAAGAGGAGGGGCACACCACATCAATACACCCTGAAAAACGCTACACAATACCCATAAAGCCTGGGTACACTTACACAAAGGTTTTGTCCTACAAGGTTTGTTCATGCTCATCCTGAAATCAATCCGGCCTATCAGTAATCCTCTGGAACTATGTCTCAGTTCTATAGTACAAACAATAATTGAAGATGTTCTGCAGGGAACACTATAATATTACATATAGGATGCATTATTGGCCTGGCTTATGCAAAAAATAAAAATAAATTAAAAAAAAGGGCCAAAAAGGAAATGTATTCCCTATGTGAGCTCAAAAGAGTGAAGTAAGCAGATTTCTTCTTACACTCATACTACCACTAAGTTCTCCCCCACCTCCCTAACCTTTCCCTCTTTCACCCGCGTCCTCCCCCTCCCCCTCCATCAGCTCAGGGGGTGAGTCTGGGAATGTGATCTCTGAGGCTCTCGTACCCTAAAACATCTTCATTCAAGTAAAACAAATCAACACTTTCAACAGAACGCAGCAGTTTCGAAACCAGGCAGACAGAAAATCTAATACAGTTCCCTCACCACCTCCTGCACTGAAACTACAGACCTCATTCATTAATGTGCAGAGGCTGTATGGGAAAGCAGTACAGATAAACGGTCTGAATTTATTACTGACCAGAGACTGGAACACAGAGATTAAATACATGCCTCCATTCTAGTTCATCTGTTTGCAAAGTTAATAAAAATCTGCTGAAGCTAACCAGAGCTTTCAGCTATTCCAACTATATGGATTATTCAAGGGTTCGTTAAGTGTATGAGAATTCTTGATTTCATAAAGAGACTCCACTTGAAACACTTTTTGAAAGGGATACACGCTGTTATATGGTTCTACACAGAACCTTTAAGAGTTCCCCCAAAGAGAAACAGAATGGAAGGAAAAACATCTGCACAAATGACACAGTAGTCTGACATTGTCTCAAAATGCTTACAGTTGGCGACATAATCCAAAAAATACAAATTTTCCTGAAATCTGACTGTACAGAGTACGTTTCTCTTTCCCAAGGTGGCCTATATCAAGTAAGTACGGAATCATTTTTCCATTGCCTAAGATGCAGTGAGTTAAAAAGTTAGCAATGTGCAATGAACGCCTGCATAGGTACACTCCCGGGGTGCCTGCTTTATAGCCTTGTGTTAATGTGCTGTATTTAAAAAGCTGTGTCCAACATCTGGGAAAAGCGCCAGGAAAGAACTATACACAACTGTGGTATACACAAACATGGAAATAAAAACATCAGCTTCTGCTTGCAAAATGTCATCTTGGTTTTTGAGCTCTTGCAGCATAAAAACTGAAATCAAACCTTTGAAGGAAATTCTTTTATTTCCAGTATCTGAGCTGGAATTGTACTTCATCTGTCAAACAAAATAAGAACTATTAATTATGATTGCTAATATTCCAACATGGACCGGATAAAATGAATAAACATAAATATTAAAACTTCTGACATCTGGCAATTTTCCTTTTGTTGAAATGGAAAAAAAAACTCCAGATTTAAAGACAGTTTGCACAAGCACACTCCAATGATTAGAAAAGTACCAATTCAGTTCACATGGATGTAGGCTAGGAAGGAAGTGGTGCTCAGGAATCCTGCAAGTCATTCATTCATTCATTCATTCATTCATTCAGTAGAGTCCAAACATTTCTACAAACAATCAAAATGGGCAGATTTGAAAGTTAAAAGCATGCAAGATGCAAGCAGAGAAGTCGTGCCTGAAATCTGACACCAGACTCCCAGTTACTTTGTTACTAAGTTTTTTTCTAAGTAACTGAATGATAATCTGCAGCTCCAAACACTGTTCCTCCACTTTTCCTTACTGCAGTGTTTCATTCCACCAGCGTGTGGCTTTTTTGCCTAATGACTAATATAATAATGCAGGCTATAAAAGTAAAGTTGAAAAAAAAAAACTCATAAAAACTGAACTTTTGTCTCCACACCGCTGCCTCACTTACTTTTGTTATGATGAGCGGCTCTCCGTGCTCCAGTCCTCCTTTCAGCGTGAAGCCCCACGGAGCGCCTCCGTTGAGCTCGACGTGGATGTGATTAAAGGTCACGAGTTGTTCCACGGTCTCCATGCTGGTTCCGGGACTTTTCCACTCGAGCCTCACACTTCTCACACCACGCACTCCTGTCTCTCCATCACTAACAACAACCCGGGCAGCCGCGGTAAGAGGCAGGGGAGGGGAAGACAAGGGGGCGGGGTGGGGGGGTCAGGGCAGGAGAGACAGGAGGGGAGGACAGGGGAGAGGAGGGGAGGACAGGGGAGGGGAGAGATGTGCTGCACAGGACGAGCATGCCGAGCTTCCGCGTGAAGGAAATGCTTCAGGCTGAAAAGTCAATTTGATTGACAGGTGGAATGGCCGTTTGGGGTCTAGTTTCACTGGAATTGTCCAATATAACCCAGCTAAAGGGGCGGGACTTGTGCAACGGCTAACCGCTGGGTTGTCCGTTGTCCAGCTTCGAGTTGGCTTTTACGCGGATGGCTAAGCAGCTCCTCCTACGCAAATCCCACAGTTAACTGGTAAAAAAGCTGTGTCAAAACTGCACCCGGGTCAGCATGAAAAGTAAACTTCCCACTGTAGGCAGGATGTATAAAATCTTTGCCATACAAGGCAACTTTTAAAAAATGTGTTCTTTTTCCAGACATAAATCAGTTCAGCATCAGTTGAAGTGAAATTGTATTATTTAGACACGACTTTATAAATAACACTACACTCTTACAAATAACCCTTAATCTAACACCATAAAGTGTTCCCCCATTTGGCCCTCTGAGGAGAACCCTTGAATGTAGAGCCCTATCACAGAGGTTTTCCTCTTAGAAAAGTTTCCATGTAGAATCCCTTTAGAACTGCTACCCAATCAGAGAGTCTTAATAATAATAATAATAATAATAATAATAATAAATCCATCTTCTGTATTGCTTATTCTACACAGGGTTGCAGGGGAGCCTGGAACCTCAGGGAACAAGGCAGGGGGACACCCTGGACAGGGTGCGAACCCATTGAAGGCACAATAACACTCACCCATTCACACACGACTGACATTTTAGAGATGCCAATCAGCCTACAATGCATGTCTTTGGACTAGGTGTGCCCAGAGGAGACCCCCGAAGTATGAGGAGAGCATGCAAACTCCATGCAACAAACACAGAGCAGAAGTGGTAATTGAACCCCCAACCCTGGAGGTGCGAGGCAAACATGCTAACCACTAAGCCACTGTGCCCCCACTACTACTACTACTACTACTACTACTAATCATCATCATCATCATCATCATCATCATCATCATCATAAGAAGAAGAAGCAGCAGCAGCCATGGTCTCTGGGTGGGAGGGATGCCATTTAGGGATGGGATGACACTAGCCAATTGTGGGGATCTGTGAGCTCATGTATGCAGAAGAGGGTACATAGTGGCTTACTCATAGTGTTAGGGTAGTCCACTAGCAAAATAAAATAAAATGAAATAAAAAAAAACAGATAGGAGCCTCCAGAATTCCTCAGATTCCTATTAAACAAAATACATCCAAGCCAACATTATGTCAACACCATACACCTAAAAAGAGCTAGTGGCCGCAAGCCGACTGAGGCATGGCCACATGAAACAAGGGCCACACAGGGCCATTAAAACAAGCCTTGTTACCACAACTCTGACCTCAAGTCACATGTCTGAGAAGTCAGTTATTTTTATTTAATTCATCCAGATTTAAGGAATCATATATTGCTCATATTGACTCAAATTGTATTGCATTGTAGTGTTGGTGGTATTTTGACTAAATCTATTCAGTAATAAGAACTATAAATCAACTATGAAGCCAACACAGTAAAGACATTATACTGATACCCTACAAATATAACTGTGTCTTAAACACTAGACCTGGACATGGACATGGCCTATGGAAAAACAGACTATGTCTAGAATCTTAAAGGTTCATCAGGTTGTCTGACTGGATGATCAAGCCCTAGAAGTTCTATGTTGAACCCTACAAAAAATGGGTCGCTTTTTTAATAAAAGGACCTAAATAGAAACTCTTAAAAAGCTACAATCATTAGCCAAAAAAAAAACCAATCCCACTCTCAGAAAAAAAATGTACTAGTCTGTGCCTTTCCTTATCATTGGGATGGTACCAACAAGAGCACATCTTTTGTTGGAGTGTGTTTCTTTCACCTGGAAATAAACCATGTAGTGCACCTTTAAAGTATTAAACTAAAATCTAATTAAAGCTGCAAGAGTGGTCCTTACAGTTCAGTTATGTACAGGTATGTATATTCACTTTACCATGTAAAAAAGATGTACTCCTGAGGGTACCACTTCAGTGACAATGAGAGGTAGCCTACAGTTTAGAAACCTACATTTTTCACACGTGTTGCACTTGGCACAACATTGAAATTTTTTTCCTTTAGAGCTTCCATTATTAATTGCAAAGTCAATATGGCGGGATTAAAGATATATTCATTCCCACAGAAGCGAGAGCAGTTTGAAGCAGGTGCGTGTCTCAGGTGATTGACGTCGCGTCGCTGACGTCAGCAGGCACGGACACGCTGAGGATGTTAATTGAGAGGCTGCAGAAAGGTTTGTCAAACAGCAGTCAGGTGACTTTCTTTGACGATGGTAGCCTCGCCGGTTGCGCTCCCCCGTGCCAGAAGTTAAAGATGAAGGCCGCCGGCAGTCATGGCTTCCTCAGACTTTGTGTACTGTCGTGTTTCTTTTTGTTGTTGCCCGCGTTCACGTGCGCGGCCGATAAAATGGCCTTTTCCCCGTCACACCTCGGGGTGCTGGCGACAGAACAGAGTCGCCGAAAAAGCCACCCCAAACAGAGAAACCCCAACAGTAACGCGTTTCTGAAAAAACAAACGGAGGATCAAAGTCTGCAGTTCATGTGGAGTCTGTATAGGAAAGCGGCTAATGTAGACGGCAGGCTGAAACAGCGCAGATTGTTTGGGTCCAACACCGTCAGGTTGATTCGTGCTTCCGTCACCAGCAAGCGCTTCCATTCCTCACCAAATGGTAAACCAATAGTTCATTCATTCATTCACCCTCATTACACCTTTTGACTTCATATGTGCTGCTGCGACTGGCAGTGTTGATTACACCATATCTCTAAACTAATCTGTAGTTACTGCACATGTTCTCAGATTTTGCAGTGAGTTTATAAGCCATCTGTGTGGCTCATTTCTGAAAAAATGATCAGCTGTTAAATTCTTCTTATAATATAGCTAAGAATGTGTTTAAACCAAACTGATTGCTTCCCAGAAAATGATTCTCTTTCTCCCCCTTTTCTGGCTCGAACCCTGCACTGGCTAGACCTGCTGTATACTTACACTGTGCAATATGAACTGGAAAACCTCCCACTGAGCAAACTAAACAGGGCATCTTTCATTCACCTGAGGTCACCTGTGGCATCATACCTTCCGGTTATGTGTGAGGCCAGAGTCTCTGCCTCACAGCATGCTGATGACGCTGATGTTGTCATTCTGGGCCCTCAGAGCATGTGGACTGAATCGGATGTCACATCCCATGTGTCTCTGTTTAAAGGCAGCCTGTTTGTCCTCTACGTTCAGTACAAGTGTTGGGAAACTGGCCCGGGTCATTCTGTTGCAAGACACAGGACACGCAAGAGACATTTCCCACCGCAAAACCACTTGAGAGCCCCTGCCTTGCTTCTCTTCTTGGAAGAAGAGGGACATCCTATGGAATGGGCAAAGTATGTCAAAGCCACTTCTCACACTGGCTCAAGGTTGCGCCGGTCCAAAGAACCCGGCAGCATTGGTTCTGACATCCCCAACTACAAGCGGTCTAAAAACAGTGTGGGCAAGAACCAGTGCAAGCTCCACTCATACCGTGTGACCTTCCGTGACCTCGGGTGGGATCACTGGATCATCGCACCCCCTATGTACAACCCTCGCTACTGCATGGGCGATTGCCCACGCATCCTGCACTATGGCTACAACTCACCCAACCATGCCATCGTCCAGACTGTCATCAGTGAGCTCGGTGTTGCTGACATCCCACTACCATCCTGTGTGCCTTACAAATACAAACCTATCAGCGTGCTGATGATGGAAAAGAATGGCAGCATTGTCTATAAAGAATATGAAGACATGATTGCAGAGTCCTGCACCTGTAGATGACTGTGGGTTTGAAATACAACTGGCTGTTGAAGAATTGAATAAAATGGACTTCTGTGCAGTTCTTCCACCACTTTTGACCTGCTGCTGCCATCTGCTGCCCAGAGCTAATCGATTTTTTTGTGAAGGTATGCTGTTGGTGTGTGAAGCAATTAGTGCCTGATGCCTAGATGGGTTAAAAGCCACCAACTGTGACATTCTTTTTTCTTTTCTTTTCTTTTTTTTTTTACTTATTTCTTTTTCTGTTTTTGTGTTTGTCTATGTGCCTTATTCATGTGTTTGATGATGGAGGGGAAAGAAAAAACTATAGTTTTTTCTATTTGGACTATTGGACTATTTGATATGTTTGCACCTGACACAACTGTTAAAAAGTTCATTCAAAAAAAGAAAAAAAAAAGATTGGGGGGGGGATCCATGATGAGAGAACTTTTGTAGTGTCTTTTGTAGATCAACCTGTATGTGTGTTTGTGTGTTTTTTTGTGTGTGTTTGTGTGTGGCTGGTTGGACGTAATAGAAAGATGCTGCTGCTGTTTCAGGTGCTGCTGTTGTGACCTCTTTAGGAAATTATGTATTCTGCACACTTTTTTCTAGTCAAAGGAAGAGAGACATTTTCTTGAATGTTCTTTATCTCTATGAAAGATGTGCATATGGTTTATGGAGGAGAAAATTTCATAGACATGTTTCTTAAAGAGAGATTGAAGAGATTAATCATGAAATGAAATGATTGTTTTAGAGATGTTGAGATTAAATAAAGAGCATATTTTGTAAAAAAAAAAAAAAAAAAACAAAGAGAGAGAGAGAAAAGAAAAGCTTTTTTTATTTGCTTTGTCACAATTAAGGTTTAATAACTTCCTAAGTTGCAACTTTTAACACTAATATTTATGCTTTTTAAAGGTAACTTTATTTATCCAGGCCTATGCAATCTGTTCCTTTACACAATGCACTAACTTGTCTTTTAACAGCAGAGCACCTTTGGTGCCCCATAACGCATATAAAACAGCTAGTGATCCGTCAGCCAGCAGTCACTTCCACATGATGTTCGAGAGCCGTGGACACATCGCTGGTCTGGGCACATTCTCCTGCAAAAGCAGATGCATTAATGGATTTATTAGCATGCTGCCCTGTCAATACCTTTGGCTATGCTTGTACTCCAGTGCTGAATTTAGACATTGTATGCTGAACGATATGCATGCAATTCACTAACTTGTCTGGCTGTAATAATGGCCAGCAAAAAAGGCTGTCTCAAGTGAAAGCCACTTTATATTCCCATCTTCCACTGATGCATATGGTAAGTTGCACAGAATTCTTAGCACCATGTCCAGATCCCAGTATGGTACCATCATTTTGCATAGAGGTCAGAGACCTTTTGCACCACAGTGAAACTTTCCACTTGCTTGCATATAACCAATATATAAATAGTGCGCACACATTCATAAGTGTCTGATCCCCTGCGAACAGGCAAGCATGCAGGAGTTGCTTCCAGGGGCCAGGTCAATTCAATTCATTTTTATTTGTATAGCGCTTTTTTTTTACAAAGGTCATTGCCTCAAAGCAGCTTTGCACAAACAAAAGTTTAGTGAAGTGTGTGTGTGTGTGACGTCTCTGATGAGCAAGCATGGCGACTGTGGCAAGGAAAAACTCCCTGAGATGGTGATAGGAAGAAACCTTGAGAGGAACCAGACTCAACAGAGAACCCAT
>CM074948.1:12852190-12876720 GCA_037577455.1 Pangasius macronema | reverse complement strand
GCTCCGGGTGTGTGTTCACTACTGTGTGTGTGCACTTGGATGGGTTAAATGCAGAGCACAAATTCTGAGTATGGGTCTCTGTACTTGGCCACAAAGTCAATTCACTTCAATTCACTTCAAAAAGACCTGTTGTTCAGCTATAGTAGTCAGGTATGGCTATAAAACAGGTAAGATGTTAATATGCCAAAAAGCCATAGAGTTTCAACACACTAAGGAGAATGATAAGGGAGACAAAGAACAGCCTAAAATGCACTGTTTTAGATTGTAGTTTAAAATTAACAATTATACGCCACTTTCTTACGCAAAAGAATCCCTTCCTCAGGTCATGTAGTGATCTCAGTGAAAATCAGTCTCCACATTTTAACCCCTATTGAAAATGTGGTCCGAACTACAGAGGGCAGTCCACAACCACAAACATGAATATTAAAAAAAAAAAAAAAAAAAAAAGTTTGAAATGTGCTGCTTGAAGGTTTGGTCCAAGATCTTTCTGCAAGTGTTTTCCAACCTTAAACATTACAACAAGAGGCTCAATGCTGTTATTCTCTCCAGGGAAGATTTCACCTAATATTAATTGTGAAAGTGATGATTATATAGAAACCGGCAATCCCCCCCAAAAAGCACTACGTTAGGACATTTTATAAACCATTGTATTAAAAATAGAACTATAGTGTCACCATAGGAATAAGCTCAAAATGTCCCTCAATGCATGCGAAATATTACACGTTTTGCTAATTTTCATGAAGTTTGCTGTATTTAAGTTACAGCATGCTAAATATGCCTCTGGCCCTTAGTTTATACAAACAGTAGAGCACAACCAGATTTTTTTATTTTTTTTTTTAAATGGGATTTTTTTTGCATACTTTGTACCACAGAATGTAGAGAATCTACCCCAGGTTTCTATTTCTGAGTCATTTCGGTTTTGGCGTGTGTAAGCCGAACACAAGTGTTATACTGAATGCTTAATGATAACTCTTTTCTTGGGTATGATTTTATAAATAATTGATTTCTTCCAAACTAGTGTTATGAGGTTGTGTATTATAATGTATCTGTTTAAAAGAGCAACACATGGCCACCAGGTTGATTATCTTTAGATGTTTCTTTAAGCATAAATTGCAAGCTCTCATGAGTTTGCAGATAACATTTGCAGCAATATTGCAATTTAAGTTTGCAACATCTTGTATATTTGCATGTTCTTGCTATTGTCCAGGCAGCAGGTAAATCATTTGTTTCCCCGAATCAACATTTAAATCATGTTCTCTGAAATCAGTCTGGTTCAGGACAGCTCTTTTCACTTCTTTGGCAGCTGTTCTAGTTCCTGTTGGGACAGTGTACTTTTTTTTGTGCAATCTGATGAGTCCTTGCCAAGATTCACTAAACGGTGCCAGGAGTCTGTGGGCCTATGGCAAAAGAGAAGATTATATACACTTGGACTACATATAATATATCCATAAGGTCTCACCATATAATTATCCAAAAGGATAACTTCCAAAGTCTTCCTCTATGCCATGTTGAATCTAGGCAAAGATTCATGTAACACTTTTTACATTAAGGTCCACTTAACTGATATTTGTTAACATGATCAAACAATGTTCATCAATGTTAATGCACCATAAGTAACATTAACAAAGCAACTAACACATTAATTAATTTGAAAGAGATCTCAATATTTAGGAACACGCTATAACCGAATTTGTGCTTTATTATGTGGCATTTGTTTATTCAATCCATGACTAAAAATGTCAGTGCGAGTGTATTTTGTTAACGTTTAAACAAACGTGAATTAAATTGCGTGTTAATTAGTTTCTATGGTAACATTACCTATGGTTTATCAATGATCGTGGTTCGGTCATGTTCAGTCAAATCAATAGAGTAAATATGAGGGTGAGTCAAATGAAAACCTTAAAAGTGAGATAAGTTTGAGAGAGTAGATTCAATTTGTAGTCACAAATTAAAAATGTACTATTGGGCCATTGTTCTCAGTAGGACCTTCTACTGCCACCCTAAAGCTTGTACATGTTTGTGAAAACTATCTGCAATGAACAATACAGAATTTAAAACAATGTTTTTTTGACTCACCCTTAACATGGTTAAGGGAATCTTAATACAAAGCTTTACAGAATTCAGTAATATACACAGGAGTTCAAAAGTCTGAGACTACTAGTGAACATATTTCTTTTTTTCTTCTTTCTTTCTTTATTTTTAAACACTTTTCTAATTAAACACAAAGTTTTTTTAATTACAGATTATATTATCAGCAACACCTTGTGTGAAATGTAGAATCTTTCAGACATTTCAGAATTTGTCACTATTGGGCATGTCCCCTTTTTGCTTTAATAACAAACTGGAACAGACTCTACAAATTGGAAAATCTGATCTTTTGTATAAATGAGTTAACATAAATGGTCAACATCACATTAAGTGCTGAATTTTGAATATTCAGTATTCAAAATATTGAATTTCCTTCTTTGATTAAAATAATTTTTTTTTTTCAAAATTTCTAAAACTTTTAGCTGATTTCCAGATTTTCATTGTGGTCACTTTTGGACCCCACTGTATGACAGTTTGAGGGGTTAGCCCATTAAGGGATGACCGTAACATACGCATGTATTCTTTATTGAGCGCACACGTAATATTTTGTTAAATGATGACCTATATCTCAACAGTCCACTTAGCAGTGTACTCAGACTTTTGGACCCTGCTGTATGATTTTATATATGTATCACTTGACTGTTTCAGATTGCCTTAGAGACTGTCTGAGGTCATAGTACAGTTTATAGCCATACCAAGTAAAAGGCAATCTAGTCACTTATGAGTTGGCATGCTAATAAAATTACGTAAAATTCTGAGAATCCTCATTATTAGATTCACACTGGTGACGCCCATTTCAGTCTACTCAATTACACTCTACGCAATATTGAATGCATGCAAAATGCACATGCTAAAAAGCTATGCTGGTACCATCACAGCTTTTAGCACATTTTGCATGCATTCATCATTGCATAGAGTGTGAGTGAGTCATTCTTGATATGCTAAGAATTTTGCACAACATTTGGTTATTCTTCATAAATCAAAATAAACATGACCTTAGCCACAGGAGCAAGAGATACTACTGAAAATATGCCAAACATGTTTAAAACACTGACACACTTGTGAAATCGTGAGGATTGCTTTTGAGAAGTTCTGGTATGATTTTAAAGCATAAAACATCATATCCAGAAAACATTTGAGTCACTTTGGACCTTTGTTACGGGTTACAGCACGTCAAACTTCCATTTTACCTCCGTCTGCGTGCCGTTTTTATTTTTTAAATTATGACTGCATGCTGCCTATGGCTGAGCTGCCATCTTGGCTCTTATGTCTCCTAAAGTTCTTGCAACAAATTTAAGCTAGCAGCATATTATAAGCATATATGTAGTTTTACATTGCAGTGACATTTCGGATTAGTCAGTGCCCATAAGGTTTAGGAGAGCAGAAGCTGACGTTACCTTCAACAGGAATCTGGATCAAAGTCCAGCTGAAAGGAAAAGGGTGGTTACTGGAAGTTGAGAGCGAGTCAAGAAGCCTGGCATGGTTAATTCTTCTGTATACTTTGTGATCAATTATGCATAATATGATCGTCTCTTAGAATTTAAACTTCTTTTAGATTTAGCATCCAACACAGGGGTTTGCCATTTTGACAGTATAATTGCTTTGAGACTTTTAGTCTCTGAGATCATTAGAGGGCCCTTAAAATTCTTACTACAAGTGGTGCTGTGCAGTACTCAGAGATCTACTATAAAAAATACCTCATTTAAAACTGACACGCTGTCTTTGACTACTCTGGAATGATCCCAGGGCCGTAGCTAGAACATATGATCTTATGGGTTTCTTGGCAGGGCAGACACTTTATGCATTTCCTTATACAGACATTATAGTTCATGTTGTAAATCTAATATACATAAGTTATTGTTAGGGGGCTCAGTAGAGACTCATGGGCTACTGATGAGCTTATGGACTAAAAGTTGTCAAAAAGTTCATCCAGGTACACTGGGTATGCTACTCTATTTGCTAAGTGCCCTAGTTTACTAGTTAACATTTGAGTATACTATATATGTGCTTATTTATACAGTGTCCACATTACAATACTTACTGTGATTTTATGTGAACAGCATACAAAAACCTCAGAATGCATTAGTATTTAAATCCATATTACTTAAATTCATATTAACTTTAACTGTGCAGCACTTGCGGCTGACACTTATTATATTTAAATGCGCTATATTAATTAACATGGCCCATCTTGGCTCAAGAAACTAACGAAGGCAGAGTTTTAAAACTTGATGCACGGGTAAAATGTTTGGCCCATGGTCAGGAGGTCACTTGTTTGATTTCTGACATTGCCACAGCAATGTATGACCTTCCTCTGTAAGTTAGAAGTATCTGTGGAGAAAGTTGTTTTGGAACAGTGTCTATTAATTGAAGCATTGTACAAATTAACTGTATTGGAGAAAGCATCCTTATCCTTGCTGACTGGTGGGAACTTAGAGTGTGTTTTAAAATCAATAGCTTACTTTCAAAGAAAGTAGAGTAAAATGAATTTATGGCTAGTGTACTAATGACGTCTTATTCTGAAGTGTGCAGTGGGTAGCATTTCTGCCTAACAGCTCCAGGGTTCTGAGTTTGATCCTGAGCTCAGGTTACTCTCTGTGCATGTCCTCCCAATTCTCTAGTTTCCTCCCACCTCCCAGAAACATGGCAGTAAGTGGATGGGCTGCTTAAGATAAAGCGGATACTGAAAGTGAGCGAGTGAGTAGTGTACATCTCTATTCTGAAGTTTGGCTTTGGGTTTGTAAAGCAGCCCTGCAACAATGTTGCCCAAAGAAGACAGATTTTTTAAAAAACTTCTTTCAAGTGTTTGTATTTACAATAACGCACAGTTGCTGCACAGTGAAAATAAAATAGGCTGCAGTCAAATATAATAAGCGGAAGAAGATAAATGGGAAGATAATAATGACAGTTGCGGTAATGATGACAACAACAACAAAGCATGATCCAAAGAACAGAAAAATTACAAACACATTTGTCTCTGAAGGAATGAAATATAACTGGCGAGAGAGTTCTTAACATTTTTTCCAAATTTATGGTTGAAGTCATTTTTTTTCCAGTGGGAGAAGATGGGAGATCTGTCATGATTTCTGGAGATGATCTTAGCAGCAGAATACATCCCCCGCCCAAATAACTTCCCAAAAAAATTCTTGGTCATTTAAAATATGGGTCATGGTTCAGGAGATAGAAAAATGATTTTTTTTATTGTATGCACTATAGTCTGTATGAACAAATGTACATCTGAAACATCTGAATTTTAGAGTACTGCTAAAGCGTAATGATTGTACTTTGATTGGTATTACCTTTGGGTGTAGTAGAGATTTATCAGGAAATATCTTATGGAGGCATATAGAAGTTAATTGAAAATTTAATTCTGCAACAGGATATTAATAGAGGGGAACTTTGGGAATAATGTCTTGCATGTCATTGCATGAATAATCACTAGAAAGGTCCTTCTCCCACACTGGCCTAGCATAACATAACTGCCTGCACCCTGACAGAGCAGTTAATATACTTGGAATTTTGTTCTCGTTCACGTCCCTGCATATTTTATCTCCTTGAGAAAGAGACGTGTTATAGATGCAGATATTTGGAAAAATCTAAGTTTGGGAGGTTAAGCCAGCTCAAAGGTCATAAAATTTTGGTTATACATACAGAAAAGATATATTGCTCCAGATATTGACCAATTTTGAAAGCCAGTAGTTATTAGCTTATTCCATGTCAAAAGTGTGTGTATACAATGTTTGTCCTTTAAATTCTGAATTTTTTTTTATAGAAAAGTGGGAGGATTTTTAATGCTTTTAATGGTTTACAAAATGAGGACTAAAGACCAAAAGAATTATGTTTAATTTGTTTGGAACATAGGACTAAAATATTGCGCTCTTAAGTGGTAGATAATTAGCAAATAATAGGCAAGTACTTAATTATTAAATAAATTCTCCAAATTATATGTGTGAGTAATACACCAAGATATTTGAACCTTGCCTCGGATATTTGAAAGGGGGCATCGTTCTAAGTCAACACATTGAGGGATATTAAAGGGCAAGGCCAACGATTTGCCAAGATTAATTGCGTAATCAGACACTTCGCTGTATTCAGATATCTGATTGAGAACAGATTTTAGGTTTCTGTACTAGACATATTCAAGAGAACATCATCTGTATAAAGGGTGATATGATAAACTTTCCATGTTTTAACACACATTTAATAGCTAACGGAACACAGATTTCCGAATAAGAACTATTTGTATTAATATTAATGAGGCAGTTGGGTGTGAACGAGTGATTGTAATAAGAAATACCATTTCATTTACCTAAAGCAGTCTCAGGATAGAGGGTGACGGTCACTGCTGGGTCTGTGTTTCTATTGAAAGGATCTGTGATATTAAGAGCACAACTTCTCTATAACTGTCTCTATAACAAATCCAGTTAGATCTGTATTAACCGTGATAACAAGCCACCCAGTCTATATCTCTATTCAGTAAACTTATTGGCCGGTAAGAAGAGGAACATCTTATAGAATTTTAGAGAATATCCATCTAATCCTGGGGCCTTGCCAGAGGGCATTGTTTGCATTATCTGCAACGATATCGCCTTCATCAGACTGCGGTGAGTAAAGTAGTTTTTTTTTTTTTTTTTTTTTTTTTTGTGGAATCTTTTATTAATTATACAATAAGTATGTGTGTGTATGTATATATACATATATGTATGTGTGTGTGTATATATATATATATATATATATATATATATATATATATATATATAAACACACTCTAGAACCACTTGACCACTTAAGACTTGTCCTAATTCCCGATTTGACATTTGAAGGAAGACAGTATGACTTGGTAGACAAGAGGAATGATGTAAGATGGTTATCACCTACATTTATCAGTAACATTCTCTTGCCTGGTTGTTCGACCATTGACCTGCTGATAAGCCTGTGATGATTTGTGTTTTTTTTTTAATTTTTTTATTTCATTTCCCACTTCCCCTGACTGTATTTTCACCCAGGCCCCCAGAGGACTGCTTACCCCCCGTCACAAATATTAAGCAAACATGTGATGTCCCAACTGGGTACAAAAAGGCAGAGAGAGACAGGGAGGGAAGCAAAGAGAGATCGAGGTGAAGACTAGCAGACTGGGTGTCTCTGTGGTGACTGGAAAGTATATGAGGCTGGAGATAGTGACAATAGCCACTGTTGCCTGAGGTTACAGATAGAGTTCTGAGAAAGCTGTGCTAAAACCCATTCTTTCAGCATGAAGGAGCAAAGTCATTTCAGCAGAAAAGCTGTTGCAGCCTGGTGCTTGGTGCTTATGGTGCTCATTCAACAGGTACTTGTATATCTCTACATGTATTTTTTTTTGTTTGTTTTTCATGTGAGCAGACCTTTTAAAGTTGAAGGAGTAACAAGTAAAATTTTACACAAAGTTCTTTTTAACATTTTTATTGATGATGATGATGATGATGATGATGATAATAATACCTGTTCTATTCATTGAACTATGTTTGCTGCTATGCACGGATTGATATTTGAGATTGTAAATGAAGATTATTTTTAACATGGTGCTGTCACCTCTGTTACCTTACGTGTGTATATGTGTACACATTTAGGTGGCTTCCAGTCCTGTTCCGGAGATGGAGGCCGCCTCAGGCTCTGTGCAGGGAGTTCAGAGGTCACTCAGGAGAATGGCCCGTATGACGCCCCTTTGGAGAATCATGGGTACTAAACCCCATGGGGCGTACTGCCAGAATAACTATGAGTGTTCCACGGGAATATGCAGGTAATCATATGTCAGAATAGAAACCGTTGATTAATTTATTGTGTATAATTTAGAGCTTTTGTTTGGTGTATGCGTTTTATAAAATGTTCATTATTATGCTTACAGGAAAGGACACTGCTCCTTTGGCCAACCTATAAATTCCTAAGAGTGGACAGGCTTACTTCTCCAGCCCAAATGTCACAGCCTGTCCAGAACCCTGCATTTAATGGAATTGTACACTAAGGGCTTACTTATTGGTGGAGGAAAAAGTAATGTGCAATTTAATGTCAGAAATTAGGCAAGCCAAAGACTAAAGTTAGTTATGTCTATGTTGAGGGCATGTAGGGTGAAACCGCTTTAGATAGGCAACTAACTGGCTTAAATCATAATCACACACGTTCATATATGCATGAATTCATAACAAAAGTATACTTTTTTTTTTCCAGTTTAACAACATAAACCTCATATCCTACAGTATAATACACTACGTGTATACTATTGTGCTTTATTATTATTATATTATTTTATTTTATTTTATTTTATTTTATTTAATATTCAATTTTATCACATACTGCGCACGTATCAGATTTTGGGTGGTGCTAGTGATGGTGTGATGGATGAAATACAGCTAGAGTTGGTTATCTGAACACATACTGAGCCTTGAACTAGGCTGTTTCCAGAAGACCAGCTCTTGGTATTAGATCACGCAATGCCTGGATGCTGCACAAGTAGAGCTGGCAGCAGGTCGCATAGACTTTCAACCCGAGTGTCATTGAACTACAGATATCCTTCAGCAGAAAGACAGAGAAAGTGTGATTAACAGTGCAAAGATTAAAGGCCTTAGCTGAATGAATGAAGATACTATTATTGCAGTTGCACAGCTTACTTCTGTTTCCTGATGTTTTAGTGCTTTTTTTTTTCTGGCTTTTTATTTATGTAAGTGCTGATACAGACCTGACATTTGTCGTACATCTCACATAACACTGTTAGAATATTCAAGATTCTTCTGCTGGATAATCTATTTATTATATTTGATTATTTTGTATGCTTCAGTGTATGCTTTTGAATGACTGAGAAAATATTCTGAAACTGTTACCTTAGACGTGTAGTGACATTATTATTGAATGTATGATTGCACTGAATATGTTTAGTTGCTTTTGTGTATGCTACATATGATGTTTGAATGAAATATTAACTAAATAAAACGGTTTTATTATCAAACATATGTAAGTGGAATGTTGTCTAAAATGAGAGATTCCAGTAAATTAGCTTTTTAAAAGCATTGCAACTGTTCAACAATGGGGAAAAAACACATTTTAATCCTTTAATCCTAGGACAAGCCATGTGATAATTATGAAAAGGATATTCAATCAGTACATGTTGGTCACCTGCTTCAGCTTCACACACACACACACACACACACACACACACATGCACACACACGCGCACACACGTCTGTTCATCTGGCCTGTGTCCATAAAGAATGTGAGCAAAAGTATTGCATACCACTCTGCATACTGATTTGTCAAAGGTCAGCTAAACTTGTGCAACAGAGAAGGAATGAGTGATCAGAGACCTACTAAGCATATTTTCTGGCTAGGAAACAAATATATTAAACCCCAAATGCATTTAGGATTTACTCTTCAGTCTGCATTTACAGTACTACTTAGACTTGTACCATTTTCCTCTTGTCTGTAATATTAAAAAAGGAACTGTTACCATTGTCCGGTTACTGAAAAAGTATATTTTAGAATATTATAGCGCATAGCTTCTATAACAACTCTCTAATAATTTATTTTTTTTTAATTTATGTCTGAGGCTTTGTGTGAAAGTTGGAAGCAGTGCACATTTGTTTCTCCTTTTTTAGAGCTAAGGATAATACAGAGAACAAAGTGTAAGTGACGTTTTTATTCCTGTTGTTAGCAGTTCATGCTCTTTATGCATTTATGCTAAAATTATGTATTAGTGTACCACTCACACACAAGGATTCACAATCTCTTATTAATAGGCATACTGTATGTATGACAAATATGTATATAATGACAAAAATCCTGTGATTCAGTAATGGTGATGCAGTCATGGTCGTCCTAGGTATTGTGACCTTCATGAGAATGGCACATCCTCCAGAAGACAGTCCATCTTCTAATTATCGGTTTTATGTGGTTGTACCATGCAGAAAGAATTTGTGTTGATCACTTGGTGAGGATCAACTCAGATAGGTCCAGCATCAAATAAACTATAAATGTTATGTTCAAATGTGTCATTTTATGTCTATCTTTATGACCTGCAGAGTGAAGGATTCCTTGTTTTTAGTTCTGAAAGCAAAGAGCTATAATTGTTCTCAGTCTTCAAACACCTAATAGTTTTTTTTAAAATAGTGTCCCAAAGTTGTCCCTTTTCATTGATGGATGGGTTGGAGGCACACAGACTGATAGTGTATTGAAAACATACAGGTTCAGTCCATAATATTCTGCTGCTGTAGGTAAAATACAAGTGCAGTTGTGTCAAGTGAAGGGAAGTGAAGTGAAGTCGGCTTTATTGTCATTCCTCTCATCACAGGCAAATGTAATGTTAGGAATGAAATATAGTTCCTCCAGAATCAAAGTGCTGCACTTAACAATGTCAGACAAGAGAAATAGTAACATAGTGCAAAGTCAATAAATACAGACAGGCTATACAATAAACTATAAAACAAACTATACAGTAAACACTAAACACTACAAAACCAAACTCTATTGCACAGTAGTGGTAATAGTTTAAAATCTGTCTATACTCCTGCAGCAGTAGAACAGGTAAAGTAATTGTGCATGTGGATTAGCTAAATATTATGTCTCTTTCGTAAAGTGACTGAGTTCAGTGGGTTGAGTAGGCAGGGTACCAGGTACAATGAAGTTAGTGTGATGAAAGGATTTGATATATTTGGCCATTCTTGCTCAAGTGCCACTACAGGGAGGTGCCTAGTTTGTCTCTGTATAAATGTGCCTGTTAACATTTTAACTATACACTTACTGATTATTAGGGACACCTGTACACCTACTCATTCATGCAGTAATCTAATCAGCCAATCGTGTGGCAGCAGTGCAATGCATAAAATCATGCAGATATGGGCCAGTAGCTTCGGGTAATGTTAACATCAACAATCACAATGAGGAAAAAAAATGTGATTTCAGTGATTGTGACCATGGCATGGTTGTTGGTGCCAGACAGGCTGCTTTGAGTATCTCTATAACTACTGATCTCCTGAGATTTTCACGCACAACAGTGTCTAGAGTTTACTCGGAATGGTGCAATAAAGAAAACACATCTTGTGAACAGCAGTTCTGCGGACAGAAACGCCTAGTTGATGAAAGGGTTCAATGGAGAATGGCCAGACTGGTTCGATCTTTTCGTGTTTTCCTGGCAAACTTTGGACCCATTATTGCCAATCAATCATCGCTTGAATGCCACAGCCTATCTCAGTATTGTTGCTGTCCATGTGCATCCCTTCATAGCCACAATTTACCCATCTTCTAATGGCTACTTTCAGCATGATAATACACCATGACACAAAGCAAAAGTTATCTCAAACTGGTTTCATGAACATGACAATGAGTTCAGTGCTCTTCAGTGGCTTTCCCAGTCACTGGATTCAAATCCAAAAGAAGACTTTTGGGATGAGGTTCAGATTTGCAGCATGACAATGTACCTGAAAAATGCAATCATCTCAACATGGACCAGAACCGTAAAGGACTGTCTGCAACATCTTGTGGAATCCAATACCAACAAAGAATTGACCCTTACAAAAGATTACTGCAGTTTTTTGGAAGTAATACTACAGTTTTTGTTACATGTAGCAAAATGCATTTTTTTGGACACAAAAAACTGTAATATTACAGTATAAAAAATAGATTTAATTTGAACATTTTTCTGCTGAAGTACAACTACAGTATTACTGCAAGTATTACAGAAATACAGTAGTAATCTGGAGTGGCCTAATCAAAGTCCTGACTTGCTTCAATAAATACAATTATCCTTTATAAACTGTATTTTGTGTTTACTCAGGTTGTTTTATGCTGTTTTGTTCTGAACCAATTTAGTACATGTATAAAATATACAGAAGAATTCAAGTAATTTTTCACTGGTAAGTAATTGGAATTATTGGTCTGAATTAAACACAATCTAAAATCAGGTTGACACTTGTGCCTCCACAACAACTACATGTGGTTTTACTCAGACTTCAGGCACCATTCACGTGCTATCCCCAATAACCTTGCCAGTTCTACTGCCAGTTCTGCTCTCACTGTATGAGGCTAACATTTCTCTGCCTGATCTCTTTGCCTTCTCTCTTCTCTTTGACACAATGAAAAATACATTAAAAATACATTACAATGCACTGGCTTGAGAGTTCCAGTAAAACTACATGCGTTCTCTTTCTGCACTTACATTATTCTACAATGTAAATAATATCTTGCCAGACAATTAACCCAGAATCAGAAAAAAACTTTATTTAAGTGTACTCGCACAAGGAGCTCTCTCTCTCTTTCTCTCTCTCATACACACACACACACACACACACTATCACCATCTTTTAATGTTGCATAGCAGTGAGCCACTGCTTTTACTTGTTGTACAGTAGTACTGTAGAAATTATGTTGTACTTGTACAGTAGTACCGTAGAGTAGTTGTTGTACTTGTACAGTAGTACTGTAGAGTAGTTGTTGTACTTGTACAGTAGTACTGTAGAGATGTTGTACTTGTTGTACAGTAGTACTGTAGAGATGTTGTACTTGTTGTACAGTAGTACTGTAGAGTAGATGTTGTACTTGTTGTACAGTAGTACTATAGAGTAGATGTTGTACTTGTTGTACAGTAGTACTGTAGAGATGATGTTGCACTTCTTGTACAGTAGTACTGTAGAGTAGTTGTTGTACATGTTGTACAGTAGTACTGTAGAAATTATGTTGTACTTGTACAGTAGTACCGTAGAGTAGTTGTTGTACTTGTACAGTAGTACTGTAGAGTAGTTGTTGTACTTGTACAGTAGTACTGTAGAGATGTTGTACTTGTTGTACAGTAGTACTGTAGAGATGTTGTACTTGTTGTACAGTAGTACTGTAGAGTAGATGTTGTACTTGTTGTACAGTAGTACTATAGAGTAGATGTTGTACTTGTTGTACAGTAGTACTGTAGAGATGATGTTGCACTTCTTGTACAGTAGTACTGTAGAGTAGATGTTGTACTTGTTGTACAGTAGTACTGTAGAGATGATGTTGTACTTGTTATACAGTAGTACTGTAGAGATGATGTACTTGTTGTACAGTAGTACTGTATAGTAGATGTTGTACTTGTACAGTAGTACTGTACTGTAGATGTTGTACTTGTTGTACAGTAGTACTATAGAGTAGATGTTGTACTTGTTGTACAGTAGTACAGTAGAGTAGTTGTTGTACTTGTACAGTAGTTGACATCTCATCAACAACATGATCAACATGTCGTCATGTGACAACGTGTTATGTCATATTGACGTAATGTTACGTCATCAAGTGCAGTATACATGCATTTCAGTGCATCACTTGATTATATTGCAAACCTACAGTTGTACTTCTTCTTCTTCTTTTTTTTTTTTTTTACTGCAGTTTGTAAGGGAAGGCTGTTTTGAGAGCAAAGTGAGGCCTTAGTGAGGTGTTCCTAATAAAGTGCTCAGTGAGTGTGTATTCTGTTTTCTTATGATTGAGCCTGTTAAAAACACTTCTCTGGAGCTATAGTTGCTGTTGCTTTCGGAGATTAAATACATATTTTATAAGATTAGATAAGAATGGTTGATATTTTAATATTTATTGCTTGAGAAATAACCCCAGGCAGAATTGTGTGACTTTTAACAGATAATAAGAGAGTGTTTGGCTCAGAAGTGTCAAGACGACTTGTGTAAAGTGACACACACGACGGTGGATCACCTCTGGTCACCCTGTTTGGATCACATTTGCCCTTGTAGAGAAAATGTCATCCTTTCACATGTGCATTTATCTCTCTGCTAGTTCTTGTTATAGTCTAAATTAGTGGACTGATCAGATAATTTTAAGGAACCTAAATCTATGCCTACAACAGATTTATCAACACACTATTAAAAGTTTTCGATGACTTCGCAGCTCTTTTTAAACTTACATGTAAAACACAAAAAGTGGTATAATTATAAGCGTCAGATTTCCAGTGGGAACAAGAGGACGACAAGTCGTGGTGTCTGATTTACATCAGAGAAGGGAAGATACAAGTAGTTCTTGTGTTAAGCCCGTAGTTGGCGCTCTTGTTTTGGTTTATGGCCTCATGTGCTTCTCCCTTCTCCTGCTCTAACCACTTCAACACTAACTACAAGCTAATACACACCCCTGCTTATTTTATTCATATCTCCAATGCAGCTGTATGCTATCAGCAGAACAGATTTTGACCTCATTTCACTCTACCGGACTTCATTTTACCACGCCTAGAGTGTTTGTTTATTTCAGCTGCTCTCGGTAAACAAAGTTTGTAGCCTAGCCTATAATCTCACACAAAAGACTGCTGCAAGTAATGCTGCCTTTACGTGCTACCGGAATTCTCCCACTTCCCACTTCTGAAGTGGTAATTACGACTATGTTGTGTTCACATACTGTGTTGTCGGAGAGAACATGAAACATAAACGACGCCAGGTTCATTCATACACATTTCTTTCTCTTCCCTCTTCTATTTTTTTTTAACTTTACTTTTATTTTGATACCATAACACATACTACGTCCCTTGCCGACGGGACTTTTGGTCAAATACAAGCTATTTTCACAGTGTACAAATGTACAACATGCATAGACTGGTTACTGATATAGTACATAAATGAACATGACCATAACAACAAGCGCTAACAATTAGCTGCGTTTAGAAAAAATGATTAGTAGTACACAAACTGTCCTCTCCTCCACCATGGTGAAAGTTCAGGACTCCTCCCATCTCGGAAACTCGGGTGTCAAAATCATCTCCGAGTTTCCCAGTCGTAATTACGACTTGAGAGATCATTCAGGGGCAACGTCCTAGTGGGAAACTCGTATTTACGGTAATAGGCTGTCGTGCACTTCCATCGTATTTACCGACATCATATAAACTGTCAACACACAATCACCTGCGCGCTAAGGATCTCTCTAAGCTGGAGGTGTCCAGTCTGTCGATTTAGGGGAAGTCCTCTGAGCTTCATTACAGGTTTGTAAACTTTATAAGGATGTCGGTGAAACTTGGTGACTGAAGGAGCAACGGAGTGAATTGAAGCCAACATGAGGAGTCGCAGTAATTCTGGAGTCAAACTCGACAACTATGCTCGGATAATTCAACAAACTATCCTTCGCCACCAAGTGAGTAGAAGTAGGAGGCAAGCTGAGTAAACGTAGCACTGTGTCTGCTGTTCTGTGATGAACCGTTTTATATAGCTACTAGTCATTCTGAATGTTTTCTGAGACCATGTTGGCTGGTGTAAAGAACACACACAAACACAAACACAGGTTTAGCTGGATATTTGTCACAGAAAGAACTTGTGATATTGTGTTACTTGAGTCTATCTACATTGAATGCTCTACAGTAAACTTAAAAGCGTGTTTAGTTTGGAAAATAAGGACTGTTTTTTTGTTTAGCATTATCACTCAGTACCAACTGACTGGCCACCTCTCAGCCACAGCACAGACTGATGACCCTTTCTGGCTGATGTTATTCTCCTGTACTTCAGAAATGTATCTTCACTCAGTTTCAGGTTCCAGCTGTAGGTCCTTCCCTAGAGCTAGAAGTTTGTTGCTGTTCTTTGCATACTTCCTAGCAATGTAATTCACACATCTTCTTGCAGAGTTCCTGGAAAGTCACATACCCAGAAAGTCTATGATTTACTCAGTTAGTCTACTTCTTAAGCTGTACTTTTAAGTTTTAGCTAAGAAAAGGCCTGTATTTTGGATTTATACTCCTTCAGTTACATTCTTCGGTGTACCGCATATAAGAATTCCTTCACAATCAAAGGAATCCATGTCATGGTTAGATGACTGTATAGCTTTATGCTTTTTGATCAACAGACAGCGCAGTTTTCTAAATACGTAAATCAATTATCCATTTATCTCTTGAGTCATATTGCAAATATAGCATATATGATTTAAAATGTCTTCCCCCCCCAACAATATATGTGATTTGTAGGATCCAGTGACTGGTCTTCTTCCTGCGAGTGAGGAACAGCCGCTACGGACCCAGTCCCTATTGCAGATGTCGTAGTAGAGGCACACCCGAGATTCAGATCGGATGTCCTTCTTACGTCTTCGGGACGAGGACAAGGCCAAGGCTTACGAGCTGGAGCAGGTAGTGGACTTGATGGCTTTGACCCTCTAAAACATATCTGCTCAGGGATCTATTTCACATCTAGGAAGTCAGGAATGCAGAGCGTGATGCATTATACAGAATCTAGACCCAGTTACTCTTTTTTTCTGAATGGGAAACATGATATACCTGAAATGAACTGTATTCTATTGAAAGAATGTAAAATGAATGAGTGCATGGGAACCTCTGTCCTAGTGAATAGATGAAACTGGTGGGGGGAAAAAAGTAATCTATTATATGAAGAATCACCACTGAACAATTTTTCTAAAGTGACATGTTCAAGTACACTAAAGTGTCCTTACTGTATACTCTTAAGGGTTATGTGGCTATTTATTTATGTGTGGACTGGTCAAGCATTTGCAGTCTCAAATTACCTCCTTAAAGAGGAGATGAAAAGGTCAGAGTGTGTTTGTTTTTTTAGCCATATGCCTGTGTACTTTTTTAAATATCCATGATCTTTATCTTTATTTTGTCTCCCCTTACTGGAACAAAAAGAGAGATATCTCACAACACTTCGAATACTCTCCGTATGAAGTCACGTAGTACGCCGTCCATAAAGTGCACTGTTTCTTGCTTACCACTTTAAGGAATGCAACACACTGACATTAAGAACTATTTACAAGCTATGTACTATGTACCAAAGCCCAAAATCCTCAAAGAGCCTGGCAGTACCAATAGTGACATGTCATTCTGCTTCCCCTCTGTACACTTTAAGTATCGCCCAGTTACATCTGTCCTGCACAGCTGAACACTTGTGACATATTTGCTATCTAACGGGTCTGTGTGACCGACTCTCTGCTCTCGCAGCTGGACAAAGTGGAGAAATTCAAGTACAGCAAGAGCGCCATGGACTGTGTCCATGCCAAGTACAACACACGGACCTGTGCCACAGTGGTGGGTGATACTGAGTGGGGTCACTTACAGATGGATGCCACCTCACTCTTCCTGCTCTTTCTAGCACAGATGACTGCCTCGGGTATGCTGGGCCATTGCATTTTTACCAAAACTTACCCAATTATTCTTAAGCCTTGACTGACCAAGCTAGTGTTCCTTCATAGGCCTGTTGGAGTTTTCCATTAGTCCATCAGTGCCAACTGAAAATATTGAATTGGTGTTGGAGACTGGTAGAATAGAAATCAAAGTAAGCAAAGGACACTGTTAGGATAACAGAAAGTGAGGAAGCGTACAGGGGCAGTCGTGGCCTGATGGTCTGAGAGTCGGACTTGTAACCCGAAGGTGAACCCGAAGGTCGTGGGTTCGAGTCTCGGGTCCCGCAGGGATTGTAGGTGGGGGAGTGAGTGCCCAGCGCTCTCTGCCACCTTCAATACCACGACTGCGGTGAGACCCTTGAGCAAGGCACCGATCCCCCAACTGCTCCCCGGGCGCCGCAGCTAAAATGGCTGCCCACTGCTCCNCAAATTCCGAGTATGGGTCACCACACTTGGCCACAAAGGCACTTCCACTTTTACCACTTTTAGGATAAACAAAATATCTTGACCACAATACTATAGGTGTTCAAAATGTTTCAATTATAGACATTGTTACACACTGTCTAAAGTAACATTTACAGTTGTGGGATTTGCATTTTAAGCTTTTTCCAGTTTTTTCTTTTTAAATCCACATATCCTACTAGTATGGGGAATTATTTCTTTTAACTCAGGTGCAGATTTTTGGGGTCTGGGCTTTGTGGTGTGTTCAGTTGCAACCTTTCACCTCAGTTGCCCTTGCAATCGTAATCGTAAATCTACTACGAACCACACAGTACTTGTTTTGGAAGTCTGACTTAATGTCAGAGGTGTTTTAGAGTAGTAAGAAAGAATTTTATAAAGGGTAAAACATAGTTCATACTTCTATGTGTACATGGTTTTCAGATTAGGTAGAACAGATTATAACTACTCATATTATTAATTTGCATAATATTAATTGCGAGCAAATATATTTGATTCATTAAGCAATATTCACATGTTTGAATTAGTAGAACAATGTTGGGTTTGAACTTGTGCTCAGAGCTTGAATAAATCCAGTCCTGGGTGGTTTAAACAGCATCAAGATTATTTATTTTGATTTGGGCCCCAAATTTAGGTTTGCACATGGTGTACACTCAGGATGAAGTGGATGTGATCCAGAATCTGATGTTTTACATTGAAAGTGCATACAAAGTGGCGGTAAGTCTCTCTAATAACACATTATAAACTATTATAATGTATTATAAACACATTCTTCTTTATGCACGAGTGTACTGTAGATAGGCCTTTTATCTGTGACGGGTCTGCTCTGAGCTTGATGCACTTTCTCTGGGCAGGACTATGGAATGTGGGAGCGAGGAGACAAGACTAATCAGGGCATCCCTGAGCTCAACGCCAGCTCCATCGGCATGGCCAAAGTGAGTTTGTTTCGTGTATGAAGTTGGATGATTTTGTGTATAACAGACTAGACATGTGCTGATCAGAAATTTTAGTGTGACAGAATTATTACATTATCAAAATAATGAATTTAAAGATCAGTAAACTGCACAAAGTCGGTTTTATTCAGTGACCATATCTCATTTACACATCACACACTCACATGCACATGCACACTGACAAGCTTTCCATCAATGCCCCTGAGCAGCTGAGAATGCAGCTGAGGTCTGCCTAACAGAAGGCCTTCTGCATTTCTCCCATGCAAGTACAGCCCTATGACGCTGTCACTGGTGTGCTTGACCTGTTGTAAACTCAGCATGATCTCTGCCAGACTTCTTTTCCCTTACGCCCATGAAGACCAGCCAACTGCAGTAAATTGTGGCAGTTCCTCTAACTTTGTGCAGTGAGACAATGGAAACATTCTTCTCTTTTCATAGAAAAAATGGCACAGTCTGTTGTATCACCCTGGCACTCTATAGTGAAATGGTTCTGATTTCAATTCAGTAGTTAGGACTCTTAAAATGTGTAGAGTGGGTTTAAATTTTGTATTTCCTTATGAACCTTGAGACACATTTAAATGCAGTGTGTGAATAGAGTCTTTGTGACTGTAGGCAGCGCTTGAGGCACTGGATGAGCTGAACCTGTTTGGGGCTAAAGGAGGGCCCAGCTCAGTGGTCCATGCTCTGCCAGACGACATCCAGCACTGTCAGGTGAAGCCAGCATTGAATGCACTCCTAAATCTTCATCAAAACATTGCCCTATTGCTTTATTTCTTTAGTTCTGCTACTGCCCCTGTAGTGTGATCTGTCTGTCTGACTGAGGGAAAGAGACAGAATTTATTTCTAGAAAGAAGAAAAATTATCTGCCAAGACTATTTCAAGATTAAATACTCATTTTCTTTTTCAGATCTTTATACAAATTATTAGCATATAAACCAAATACCATCAGAATATTAAATCACGAATCTTGCTCCAGCACACCTTCATCACAGCATAAACTATGCCTGATCCATCAAATTATTTTCATGATACTTGATATCCAGGTATGCCTATTCTAAAAAACAAACAAAACATGGCCTTAAAGAGAAGCAACTGTCAAGAAAGATTCCGATTCATCTTTTACAATTGATTCTTCTTAGGAAATTTGTTAAAATGCACATTGTTTCCTTGGTTATCATTGCTAAATGCTTTGCTATCTATGTAACCCCAGATGATGGAGGTGCTATAGACATGTTGCTGGTCTTCTGTGTCTGTCATTTTCCCTCAGTGTGTTCCATTTTCACATGTACAATTTAAACTGTGACTGTGATATGGTTTGAAAATACTTCAGTATACAAATAGTTTGACAGCAGCTATTGTCATTGTGTCCAGTCCATTCTCAACTCCATGTTGCCCAGAGCGTCCACATCGAAAGAAGTAGATGCTGGCGTTCTCGCCATTATCACGTATCCAGCCTTTGCTGTGGAGGACATGGAATTAGTCAACATCACCAAAGAGGAGATCATTTCCAAACTACAGGTTGGATCTCAGTTTGTATAAGCATGCACGTTATGGTTGTATTTTGAATGCAAATGACTTTTTAGCTGTATGTTTTTTTGGTCTTTAGGGGCGATATGGTTGCTGTCGGTTTCTCAGAGATGGTCATAAAACACCTAAAGAGGTAGAATATTATGAATTACTCATCATCTGTACATAGAATTTAATAACCAAACCAAACCTAAACAATTTAGGTATATAATGGTTGCTCTTATTATTGCTATGAGAGACACAGGTGTCCTAGGGTTATCCGACATAATACTTAGGCGACTCGACTTCGACAAACTCTTGTAACTTACACAGTGGCCTCTCTTCTGGACCTACCTCATCCTTGATGGCATCTTTCTAAACAACCAAGAGCAGGTAAAACCCCTAGAATTTTTTAGAGAAGATCAAAAAGTAATGTTATAAAATATGTTCAACTGCTGTCCATCATCAAGTTGAAAATGAACTGTAAATATCAAAGTAAGAAATGAATCAATGCTCCATATCACAGGTTCTTATTTCAGTGATATAAACCTGGTCTCAATGAGAGATCCTGAGGGTTTGTAGGGGAGATTTTACCCCCCATTTTCTCCCTTTTGTCTTGGCCAATTACCACCCAGTAGTCAGGTCTCCTGTATCATATAACAGCTACCAGCCATTCCTCGTGACCAGTCCGAGACTTGTGAAGCCAAACAGCTGTCGCTTTTCAAACTGCTGCTCCTGCTTTGTCACAGGGCAGCGTAACACTCTCAGAGGAAAGCAGTATCTGCCCCCTTCCTCACAAATGCCCACGATTGGCTAATGTCACTGTAATTGACAGGAGAGAGACAGTATGCCACACCTCCTACCCAGAGAGCATGGCCAATTGTACTTTCTTTGACTCCTGGCCATGCATGGCTGTGACGTCATCAGGATTTGAACTTGCAAGCTCTAGATGATAGGGCAATTTTTCTGCTGTGCCACTTGGGAGCCCCCATTCCTGAGATTTTTAGGATTTTCAGCTCCAGTTCCTGATAATACCTGAAACAACTGGCATCTGACTTAACGGGTATCCACACTTACTCACACACTTTTACACACACGTACCACATAAGACTACCTGACCGTAGGAGTCCATGATATATTCCTGCCTTGCACCCAGTGTTTCTGGGATACATTTACATTTACGTTTATGGCATTTGGCAGACGCCCTTATCCAGAGCGACTTACTGTACAGAAGTGCTTTGTAGTCTCTATCAATAAATACATTCTGATACTGGTTCACAGACTAAAAATACCATCAGTCCAAAAACTCTGTTGGTGAGGTAATATAGTAAAAAGGACTCAGACAATACAAGGTTTTTATTTAAAAAAAAAAAAAAAAAATTAAGTGCTAATTTAAGTACTTAAATAGGGATAGGCTCCGGATCCAGTATGACCCTGACTAGGACAAGGCGAAGATGAATGCCCCCTTTTCTAAGACTGAACAATTTACTACGAGAAGAACCTTACCCAGAGCAGTCCACGTCCTCATGTCTCTCCGTCTGGATGGTATACTAATCAAACAAAAGGATGGGATATGTCTGCTACCCGAACTCTACAGTGTCCCTCCTGATCGGGTAAGGTTCATTTATTTGAAATGTTGTTATAGTGGCAGTAAAATATTTGTAGAATCTTGGCTAGATGTGAGGATTGAACAATATTCCCCTAGGTAGATGAGGAGTATGTGAATCCTCACTCTGTAGAGAGGATCCCTATGGGCAAGTGCCCTCTAAAGTGGGGCCAGTCACTGTACATTCTGGGAAATCTGTTGGCAGAGGTGAGGGCACACTTCCACATCTTGAGGAAAAAGAGCTTGCTTTATGACTGGTATATAAATAGTATAAAAATTCTGTTCTTGTACAAATAACTTCAGGGCTTCCTGGCCCCTGGAGAAATAGACCCACTCAACCGTAGGTTCTCCACCATCCCCAAGCCTGATGTGGTTGTCCAAGGCAAGTTCCATTTTTAGGCAGATTCACGTATTGTCAATTTCATGTGATGTTCTAAACCTTGGATGTTTGTTTATTTCTTCTTGGTATTGTGTAGTGTGCATTCTGGCAGAAAATGACGAGATTAAGGCATTGCTACTGAAGAATGGGATAGAGGTGGATACAGTGGCAGACATCCACCCCATCAGAGTGCAACCTTCTCGAGTTCTTAGTTACATTTACGCCCGACTAGGTAGGAGCCATGCCCTACTGTTTAAAAACTTTCCAAAAGCTCAGACCACTGTAAGTGATTCATTTGGTTAATTTTTTTTTCTCCCAAAGGACGTAATCAGAGGCTGGGGCTGACTGGCAGGCCATGTCGCAGGATTGGTGTATTGGGGACCTCCAAGCTCTACATCATCCGCAACACTATCTTCACCTTTACACCTCAGGTACTGAAACAGAGAACACATTTTGGTCGTCTGAACTTGGTGGTTATGGATATTGTTTTGCCATTTTTAAACTATTAAAAAAAGAAAGATTAAGGTAATTCACACTGCTAGTGAATCTCTAGTCAGTGTTCTTGATTGTGTTTTCTCTTATCCCTCATTTTTTGTGGCTTTGTTTGTGTTTTTCTACTCTTTTTTCCCCCTGGTAGTTCATTGATCACCAGCAGTTTTACTTGGCCCTTGATAACAGGATGATTGTGGAGATGCTGCGTACTGATCTTTCCTACTTGTCCTCTCGCTGGAGAATGACAGGCCGGCCTACCGTCACTTTCCCTGTCTCCCAGACCATGCTCAGTGAGTGGGACTGATGTTCATATATTATTCTACACCACTGCAGTCAAGGGTTAATATGCTTTTTAAGTTTGGATAAGCTTATTTAGGATTCAGCTCATAATGGTCTATTAACTGAAACATGTAATTTGATTAAGTAGTGAATCACTGCATGTTACATGTTACATGCTGACATTTTCCAGCATGTTTGAAGGATGATTGACAGCAATATCTTGTAGAGTGAACTACGTCTACGTCATTCTTGTCGACTAATATGTCTTTCTCCTCTTAGAGACGTTAACTCCATGTCGCCTAAGGACTCGAGTCAGGAGTACATGCATATCGTGCATATACAGATTGTATCAAGAGGGGAAAAAAAAAACAAATTTCAGCAGAAATAACTCTGCAAATCCATGTTTCCAGGTGATATACAATATAGACAAGGACTTTGGTGCAAAACAGACAGTCTTTGCTGTCTGTGTCTCCCCAATAAAACATTCAGTAAATATTATTTAGTTTTATCTTTCTTGTTCCCGTACAAATGAGGATGAAACCAACTACAGCCACAACTCCTCCAATATTTTAGGAGTCAGGTATGCAGGTCTAATATTTATTTTTTAGAAGAGAGGGAGAGATTCTCTGTTTCTATTTTTTGCGAGAGATGGGTTTTCTGTTGAGGACATTTGCATTATATAAGCAAAGGTTCTAATCTATACTTAAAAAGGTGTAGTCTTTTTCTCTATTGTATTACATGTATTACATCTGTATATTTTCCAAAAATGGTGTTTCTTCTGACTCTTATGATAGGCAATAAAAAAAATTAAATCAACAGTTTGAAGGTTTTAGAGGCACAACTGTCAGGAGAGACATTTTTCCCTAAGACTCATGAGGGACTTAACCAGAGGAAGAGATGCTAGGTATGTGAAGTGTTGTCACTTTCCTTTCAGCTGAGAACCACACGCTGAACCTGGGACATCATGACCGATGAGACTTGTTTGAAGTCCTACCGATGATACCTCCTCGTTCCATTCTCGTTTCCTGTGAGGCATGTAATTAACCTTTCCTTTATCATGTTTTATACAGATATTTAATCTCTTCTCTGTTTTTTTTAGGATACAGACAGGAAAGTTGTCGGAGTTCTTGACCACGTCCTGTTTTGCTCATCTGAGCTTCCTGGATAATGGTAAGCCTCGCTCCAGCAGTCTGAGCTGGGGCAAGGATGAGGATGATGAGTACAGCTTCCATAATGAAGGCGCTATGCATAATCTCAGCATTAGTGATGGTAAGGAGGAACAGCCACGGGATACAGCACCATCAGATTACTGTAACTTCATTGTTTAACACTTGTTTAAACTCTTAACAATGGTCAGGTCTTTCTTATCTCCTTAAGTTTTCTTATGCTAAATAAACCCAATAATCATTAATCATCTTAATGCATCTTTTATAACAAGCTAAGATATTTAACAAATCTGAGCCTGTGATTAATTTCTCAACCTTCATTGCAAGAGAAGGTGAAGTGTAGGATGGTGCATTTAATACAAAATAACTGTCCACTTCTGAAAAGTTTTGCTTTTGTTATGCAGATAATTATAACATGTTCCTCTATAGCCTTTTGAGGGTTGCATACAGTAGTGGCGGGTTTGTTTGCTGCATCATATCTGTCTTTGTTGCGCAATAGTTATTTTAGTGTT
>CM074948.1:12826802-12850914 GCA_037577455.1 Pangasius macronema | reverse complement strand
TGGCCTCCTTCACTTGCATTGAGATCTCCTTGGACTTCATATTGGTAGCTCCAGTCGAACAGCTGCCAAATGCCAACAAAATATTTGACATCAACTCCAGACCTTTTATCTGCTTCATTTGTCTTGAAGTAACGAGGGAATGGACCACACCTGGTCAATTAACCTCTTGTCAGTCAATTGTCCAAATACCTTTGAGCTCCTGAAAATGAAAGTTCTTTGTTTAAAATGGTTGTTGATGATTTCCTGTCACGAGTAAACAAGCAACAGATCCACTGATGTTAACTTGAAGCTTTAATGCATTGTATAATTTCCCCTTTTCAACTTTTCAGTCGGGCCCCAAAAAAGCTCAGCTTTTCTGCTTTGACCAGTTTGCGAATAGTGAAATGGCAATATTTCAGTATTTCCAATTTGCAATGTCTGTTAGATGTGATTTACAAATTTTCAAGGGGTGATTAGTAAAATTATTCTATAATGCATAGCTCAGTATGTGTTAATAGTCGGTTTTCTTGACAAAATATCGTACTATAAATAGAACCACATTACTACATGTAGCTCAACTTGCATTAATAATATCAAAATATCAACGTTCCAGTTTTGCAATATTACTAAATACAAAGGGAGTTCCACTTCACTACCTAACCTGAGACATGTAATAAAGTTTTTCTCTTCACCCCAAATGTGTTCATTTATTTAAGACAACCACAACATAATGCAAAATGCATATTTTACAATGCATTTTTTTTTGCTTTTTTATACTGCCTTTCAGTAATCTAGTGGGAATGTTCATGTGTGTTCTTTCAGGGGGATGGATTGGGACACACAGCTGTATGGTAAAGGCACTACAGTGCACAGGCTGCTGATGGAGCTGTATGAAAAGGCCGGAGACCTGCGCTGCTGGGGCCTCATCCGTATGATCTCTGGCATGCTACGCAAAAAAGTGGAGGAGCTTGACTGGGTGAGTCAGCATTCCCCTATCTGATGGTTCTCAAAGTTTTGTGATTACCGTGCTTTTATAATTTAGCTTAGAGTTGAGGTTGATCCATGAAGGTCTGTTTGTTGTGATATGCAGGATATGGATGATGTGACACTGTGTGTGTGTGTGTGTGTGTGTGTGTAGGCCTGTTCTGATTTGCTGGCTCATCAAAAGCACTTAACGGTGGGTTTACCTCCTGAACCGAGGGAAAAGACCATCACTGCGTGAGTAAACACTGACACACTTGAAAAACTCTTACCTTTTAGGTCAATCCATTTAACAAATTTCAACATTGTGTCTACAGCTACAGCAAAAATAGTGTCTGATTTGTGTCTTGCTGCAGGCCAATGCCACCGGACCTGCTGGCTAAACTTATAGATGAAGCCAGTGAGAACAACATAACAATCTCTATCCTCACCCAGGTTAGAATACAGTCTTACCTCACGGATGTCTAGAATTTACTTATAAAATATTATAAAGTTTTTTTGAGGGGAAAAAAAAAAGATATGTGTCTATATATGTGTTTGTGTGTGACAGGAGATCATGGTGTACCTGGCGATGAAAATCAGGACCCAGCCAGGTCTGTTCAGTGAGATGTTTAGGCTGAGGATTGGCCTCATCATTCAGGTCATGGCTACTGAGCTGGCCCAGTCTCTAAACTGTTCCGGTACTGCAATCTTACAGTTAGAAAAGAAATTATATTTCATATGTTCTGTATAACATGAATGAATTTATTCATGATTTTGTATGTTTTCATTTCAGATGAGGAAGCTACAGAAAGTCTGATGAGTTTGAGTCCTTCTGAGCTGAAGAATCTTTTACATCACATCCTCAGTGGCAAAGAGTTTGGTGTACAGAGGCATGGTCAGTTACTTCCCCTCTGGTCCCTTTTGCAATTGGGAGGTTTTTTTAATGAATTATTTTTAAATGAATGTCTCATTGCTTGCCAGTGTTATTTCTGAGTCTGTGATCAAATTTGTCAAATTTGTTTTTCCATTAGAGAAATATCGACCTTTTATTTGTTAATGGCATCTTTATCATCAGCACATGCTTAAAGGTTATCATATAGGATTTGTTTAGGTTTTTGAACATGACATCTTGGGTCATTTTGGGTTTTTTTTTTTATCAGACATCAGTTGCTGCAATATGCAAGTCGATTTTCAGTTTTACATGAGGTATAGCTTAATTTAGGGCTGGGCAATATGACAGTATAATCTCAATGTTGTGTAGGAAGCAGCTGATTTGGTGTTAAAATGTACTGAATCATAATTTATAATAATAAATCATTTTTAATTTAATATTAGAATTTATTTTTTCCTGTTCTATTTCTAATATTTTTGCATACATAAAATAAGTGCCACCAAACATTTAACTGTTGCTGGCAGTTTGTTAGTAAATCTGTGTATCATGACAAATATCATGTAATCTAATAGCATAGAAATCTCATCATGTATGATATGATATTTTTGTCATTGACAACCCTTTTTAATTTGATAACACTTAGTATCTTGGATGTCTTTTTAATAATATAGATAACATATTTAAAAAAAACACACACACACAGGGAGAGTAGGCTGTAGACTGTAGTGTTTTTATTATTTTTTCAGCTCTGCAGTTTGTTTTTCATTAACTTGGAAAGATTGAGAGAATGCTTTAGTTATTTTGATTGATTTTTTGGGCTGATTTATCTTTAATTATTCACGAATCCTCACTGTAGGTTGAGTATTGGGATTTTATATTATTTGTGAACCCTTGTCTTTTTCACTGTAAATGTTCTGCAGCATGCTGTGCATCTGATTGTGCTTTTAATTGTCCATTGTGTTTACTTACTATGTCTTTTGTGTTCAGCGGATACGGGTGTGAGTCCTGCCATCTCTATCCATGAAGTTGGCCATGTGGGTGCCACCAAAAGTGAGCGTGCTGGCATCAGCAAACTGAAGAGTGATATGAAGATGGTAAGTAACTATTTCGCAATCAGCAACACAACCTCTTTTTTATGTACTACCTCTGACAGTAGCATTGGTATAGGGAACTTTAACTTCTCACTTTAATTTCCTCTGTTGCGTGAGCGGTAAGAACAAGCTGTGTCTCCATTTGCAGCTGGAAGACAGGAGATTGTCTTGGTCGGCTCAGAGTAAGGTGAAATGCCAAACGTGCCACGCTTCAGTCTGGCTCAATTTGCAGCAATCAGCAAATTTTCAAACCTGCTGTAATAATTAATGTTTGCAGAGATCAATGTACTAAAAATAGTATTATAAAATTATACATAATTTGCTGACAAATTCAACACACCTCCTCACAATACAAAGAAGCTACAGTTATCGCTGTAATGGGTTCTCTAGGGGCTGCAGCTGCATGGCAGTGTGACGATTGTGAAACTGTTCAGAACAGATTCTCCCAGCTGAACTGCACTGGAAAACCTGATCCTTACACTATTTTCTGTTTTTTTGTCCCCCTTTCCCTAAAGACCTTTTCAGCACAATCTTTTGATATGGACCACACAGAGTCTGTTGTAAGTCTTGTTCATTATTTATTTTAGTTTCCTCAGTTAATCCGCTGGTTATCTGATGTTATCAAAATAACGAGTCTAAAGTCATTGTCATTGTTGGTATTGTCTGAACATCAATTCTTTTATAAGTGTGTTTGTATTTGGTGTGTTGCTAACATGACTGTGCTCTGTTATGACTGCTAGAAGCTGACTTCATTCGAGTCATTTGATGGCTCTGTAAGTGTTCCTGTTGCACTGGATAGCCGCCAGGGCCAGTGGCTTCGCAGGAGGAGGCTGGATGGAGCCCTCAACAGAGTGCCAGTCGGCTTTTATCAGAAAGTCTGGAAGATTCTGCAGAAGGTTAGCAGGTTTACAAACACAGTGGCTATGTTTACCTGCAAAGAATTTGGCCAGTATGAAAGAATTCATTGCGATTTCCAAATGAACTGTTTATACGGATCCTAAACTGGGCCATCTGTAGACAAGCTCCGTTTATTTGCATGTTGATTCAAAGTTATGTGAGTGCACAGAGCAAGGTTTAGTGTCAGCATTACCTTACCAACGAGATGTGCATATGTCCAGACAGTGCATTCAGCTTCTGTTTGAATGAGCTTTAAATGATTTCCATCTCAGCAAAACCTAATCCAAGTGTAATTATTGAATGGACAGTGAGAAGTGTTTGTAACCACAAAAAAAAAATTGCTCATCATTTCATATTTGCCTAACGTTCAGCAACCCTGAATGCTGTTGAAAATGGTCATGCAAACATTATCCATCAGTATAATATCTTTACTCATCTTTTAATGTTACCAACATTAAACGCCACTGTCTAAAAATTACTGTAAAATAAATATAATTTTTTATTAAAGGTTTTTTTTTCCCCCCTTGTTGAATATCACATGCTGAGCCATATGGTGCTCAGTTCACATCTCACATCTGCATTCACAATCATTTGAAACAGATTAAAATCTGTAACAATTTTCAAAATGTTTTCATGGCTGTTATTTTTCTATTTCATGCATTATTAAAAGGAGTACCCACCTCATTCAATCAGATAGAGATTTAGTTTCAATTGACCTTTTACCAGAGCTGTCAGTTATGGATTATTAGGCTGCATGTAAATGTAGTTAATGGGCTGTCAAAATTATTATAGGGTCTAGAACTTCAAATGTTACATCAAATGTTTGCCAAACTACTGCATTTCACACTGTCATCACAATCTAATGTCCATATAAATAGGCATCATATTTGGAGCAAGTACTTTTAAAGAATTGTATGAAAAATGATCGAACTTTGAGAATATTAAATTAATGCGATGTTTTCCTCTCTCTGACAGTGTCATGGGCTGTCGATAGAAGGCTTTGTGCTCCCATCATCCACTACAAGAGAGGTTTGACGCAAGCTCAACCTGTTTTTTGTGTGTTTATTCCAATAAATGAGACTATATACACATATGGATTTGTTTCAAAGATATAAACAGAATTCTGACTGTGTCTGGGGATGGTAAGGCTAGAGTCGAAGTTAACACACTCACATATGCATGAAAAAATAAAACGAAGCTTTATGACTAATAAGAGAATCTTTTCTTGTGTTTTCTCTTTTGCCCTGCCTCTCCAGATGACGCCAGGTGAGATTAAGTTTGCGGTGCATGTGGAGACAGTGCTGAACAGAGTGCCTCAGCCCGAGTACAGGCAGCTGCTAGTGGAGGCAATCCTGGTGCTCACCATGCTGGCTGACGTTGATATCCAAAGCTTTGGCAGCATCATCCATGTGGAGAAGATCGTCCACATCGCAAATGACATGTTCTACCAGGACCAGGTACTTGTGTGTGCATGTGTGTGTATATAAATACCATTCATGATGTGCAAGCCTTCTAGTCACTTCTCACTGCTGTATTTGAACCTTTTTCAGCAGGTAGCACTATTGATAGCAAACATAATTAAAAGTCAGTCCTACTACTGAATGAAGATCTGTTCGCCACACACATGAGCTCAAACAGATCAGGTTTTTCTCTCTTGAGTGGATATATTGAGTTCTACTAAATATATTATATGTATAAGGCATCTGTAAAGCAAGGTGTGTTTGTGTAGTGGAAGTCTGCAACATGTGCATTAGTGTGTGGTCAAAAAGCTGTCAATTTCAGGGCAGAGTAAGAGTAAAATAAGGGGAGCCTGTGTGTTTAGGGATGCTTTGCAAATTGCTGATGTTATATATATTATATATTTGAATCATTATTATATATGAATAATTTCCTGTGTCTGAGTATATACGTTTTAACCCATAATATAACAGACCCTTATCACTAACTCTGCCAATTTCTTTTTATTTAAATATTAAACTCTTTCCCCTCTTCTTACAGAAAGCTCTTAATGCTGAAGAGAACATTTTAGAAAGGGACACATCCACGGGCATCTGTCGGCTCCTGTACGATAGCGCACCCAGTGGCCGCTTTGGCACAATGACGTACCTCACAAAGGCAGTGGCTACCTACGTACAGGACTTTCTGCCCAGTGGCTCATGTGCTCTGCAGTGACGTACTGTCTTAAGAGTAGAGAGAGCATACTTCTAAAGAAGTCAGGGGAACTCATTTCAGTTTAGGTCATTGTACAATATTTAAGCATTTCATGGCTTTCGGGCAGTAAAGCATTACACTGATGGAGAAGTTGGTAGTTTTCAGTTTTCATAGCCATTGTGTGTGAGTGATATCAAAGTTTCTCTGAGTGCATTTAACTGTGTGTGTACATTCTTTCTTTATATCATGTGCTGTTTGTTTACTGATCATATTTGGGTGAGTTTGGTTGCATGAAAGTACTGTTGTCAGTGCGGCAGCTTTTCTGTCAGACTTCGAGGAAAGTTCTCCCTTTCATTTTTTTTCCTTTTTAACACAACAGTCTCAAATCATCTGGCATCATCCAACAGTCTAACCAGCAGATGACCAGTGACAAAGGAATATTTTATATATGGAGTTTGAATTTTTTTTTTTTTGTATGTTTATTTGTCATCTAATTCTGTATAATTCAAGAGTTCATGATGACTTTTACTACATAAAACATTATTTTAATGACTTCAGCCTCGTCAGAAAAATAAGTTCTTTTTAAAGCAAATACTTTGCACACTTTGAACATAATATAGAAGCTAGTAAATAATTTATGTGCCTAAAATAAGTTTTCATATGTGGTGAAAAAAATAGATATCTTGTGATGTTTGAAATGGTGACTTGTTTTAAAATAATTTATTTCTAGTACAGGACGTTACAGACAAAAACAAACAGGTTATAGGACATTACAGACAAAAAGAACAGATGTTTTACAAGAATATCTTTTTTTTTTATTTTTTTTTTTTATTTTTTTTTTTTTTTAAATAATCAATTAATAAATGCTCATATTGTACTATTTGTTCAGTAGCAAAAGATTATTGCTCAAGTTTTCCTGTGATTTTTTTTTTTTTTTTTTTTTTGGCTAACAAAATATTATATATTTTGTTTATCCATGACACCATTATGTAAAACAATACGACTGTAATTAAAATTAATAGAAATAAAAAAAGATAAAATAGTTTTTGTACTACATGTGCGGCGACGAAAAATCTGGGTTTGTCCAAATGTTTTTCTGCCAATAATATACATTTCTATCCCTACTTTAAGAAAACCATGAATGTATTTTACCAAAATGACATGGAAATGATTTATTAAGGCTAGTTTCTAACCTTGCCCTGGTGTCCGCCTGCAAAGATCATGTTGGTTAAGGAGGCAGTGTAATAAATGCAGGGGTAAATGCTGTCAGATGTCTAAAACCTTGCCAGCTAAGTGTGATTTCCTCACACAATGACTGTCAAGTGATCTGATCAAGCTTTTGGAAACGAAAATAAGCCTAGTCAATTCAGCTGTCAACATGTCTGTGATACTCCTCGCCATTACATCATCAGTAAGAAAAGAGGAGAGCGCTTATACACTCTGTCCGCATCACGGTGGAAAAAGTTGAAAGTGTTTACATGACCTAGAAATGACATTAATAAAAATTTAGTCAACAGAACAGCTGAATAAATTGATCACTGACTATTTCAGCACCAGTGTTAGCATTAACACTGAGCAGTCGACTGAAGAGATGATGGAGTGACTCGTGTTGAAATGCTAGGAGTGACTTTTACCTCAGGTGATGAGACACAATGCTGATGATCAAAGGGCTCATGTCCCATTGTAAGTTATAATTCTTTTCAAATTTGGCAGTAATGTTTTTCCATAAGTACTAAATGATTTTAGAAATGTCGAGGTACGAGGTGTCCTTCAGGGGATTTGGAATGGAATCTTTAAATGAGACTTTCTCCTTTTCACATTATTATACTTCTGGTTGAGATACGTGCGAAACGGAAACATTTTGGTTCAAGAAAGCCTGTAGTTTATACAACCACGTTGTAGAAAATGTCACAATTTGACCATGTGAAGGGTTTCCCCAGGCCACCACACACATGTGAATAAACTTGTATATTTTATATATATATATATATATATATATATATATATATATATATATACAGTTGTCCCCATGAGGCGAATACATGACAATTTTCAGCTTGAAGAGATGCTGGGCTGGTGTTTGGAAAAATTAAGTTTAAAAACTAGAAAATGTTTCCTTTTGGTCACTGAGGTTAAGGATAAAATATGAACATAGAGTTTGGTGTAGCAGATGGTTATTTTTTTTTAAGCTACAATAAATCATCAATGGAAACCCTAACCCTAACCCCACAAAGATAGTAATATGTGTGTGTGTGTGTGCGCGTGTGTGTGTGTGTGTGCGCGTGTGTGTGGTTGCACGGCTGGAGGCCCCTGGAGGACTCAGGTGTCACTGCCACGCGTTTAATGGCAACAGATATGGCATGATGGAATTGCCAGGAGTGTGGGGATGAGAAAAACAGACAGGGACGAGTGGTGAGTGAACGAACAGACAAGAAAAAGTGAGAAAGACGTAAGTGTGACTTTGCATTTGTTTGTGTGTATGCCAGGGAATGGGGATTGCTTCATGCCAGATGGACGAAGCAGTGAAGGATGTGCTGGTGTGTGTGTTTAAACTGAGTTATGGACTACGGGGTAGCGACAGATTGAGGAGAGGGAAGATCTTGGTCAGCACGTTGCTTCGGGTCAACAAGAGGACATGAACAAATGTACTATGAGAGAGTCTACGAGTGACGCAGTCAAATATAGATCATTAATATGATCAGGAGCAGAGCAGAAGGCACACGTACATGGTCTGTATGCCTCTTGCTTGATTGCACGTGCTTTCTGGAACAGGTTATGTTTTTGTTTTTTTTTCAAGCTCTTGCTGCTTATTTCTAAATACTACCACATTAGCTGGACCGCACAACAATGTAGCAGAATCTGATAGTCAGTTTGCCACTTCTAACTGTCTGTCATGGCATTGTTAACTGAGATAGTGTGGCAGGAGGGATGATGTTACAACTGCAAGTGTAGATCCACTTGTTGGTTATGTACACACTGTGTGAACTCTTTACAAAGTAGTACCAAAGTTAAGCTCATATCTCTTCTATGTGTATGTGCTGACATGACTGAGCTTGCTGTAAGATTTAAGCCAACATAAAGTACATGTGCAAAGCCACACGTACCAATTAATCAGACGCCCGAGTGTCGTAAACTAACCTTCTCACAGCAGGGATGTAGTTATGCACAGCGTTGTATTCACCTACCAGGACACTTGTCCATTCAGAGAATTGCCACTTGGTCTGGTGCTCAGGACCTGGTCGTCACGGTGACAGTGAGCAGGTATCTGAAAGGAAACACTTGTTGCTCTTCAACCTCTTTTCCTGTCATGCTCTTAGCTCAGCTGAAATATTGATACTAGACTTTTGAGCATTTCATTCCTCTTACCAGCTGCTTCAACAACATGGTATGATGCCAAGGATAAGCTGATGAAGGTGTATAGATGGCTGGATATAGCTGAGCTCTGGGAGAGCACGTTAAAGAGACAAAGTCACCGAGACGAAGGAAAAGGGTGAGTGCTCAGTCTGTGTTTAGTAACACTCTTTCAAGACTCATTTTTCACAGTGTATGCATTTACTAGTAATTTGTTAATTGTAATGTGTAATCATCAGAGCATAACACTTCTTATCATACTTGCAGAAGGATGTTTTTTGAAAGTGTTCTTAATCTGGCAGTTTTTCTGTCAACTGGGAACCCAAGTTCCTTCTGACATTCCCTTTTAAATGCCTCAAAATATCCCAACATCATTTTTTAGGCAGCGTATTCTGTATAATGTAGGGATCATGATGGCTTTTACTACTGGGACCATTATTTTAATTACTTCAGTCTGCAGTACGCAAAACGTCAGCAAAACATTTTTTTAAAGAAATGCTTGCACTTATAAAATATTATTAAGTTAAGAAAATAATCTGTGATTCTAAAATATCTATATTTGTTCATGTGTAGTGGATATTGTGTTAATTTTCACTGATATAAATAAGATATATTATAATGTTTTCAATTATACAATTATATAATGTTTTCAGTCTTGTTTTTATATATTTTTATTTGTAGTATATTATAGGAAGGTATGGAGAAAATGTTCAACAATAGTTTGTTAATTTGTTAATCTCTGTGACATTTATTAATTGTAAATGTTTTTGCATACAGTCAAAAATACTGTATAACACTTTAAAATCATATATAATATCAGTTTAGTTTGTTTCTATAATCCATTATTTCATATAATGTTTTATATACAGTCTATTGTAAGTTTAGCTAGTTTTGTACAGTGCAGTGGATATAAAAAGTCTACACACCCCTGTTACAATGGCAGGTTTTTGTGATGTAAAAAAATGAAATCACCATAAGATTTGAACCTGAGATTGAATATGATTGATTCATTCTGAACACAGCCACATCCCCAGTTATAAAACGGTGTGCACACTTATGCAACCAGGTTATTGTAACTGTTTTATTTTTTCCGATTTTTCCCTAAAAAGTTTCTGACTGTTTTTCCACTTAATTTTTATACATTGTAATTTCACATTGAGGGTGGAAAAGTTCTGACATGATTTATCTTGGTTTCATTTTTCTACATCACAAAAACAGGGGTGTGTAGACTTTTTATATCCACTGTATATAGAAATCTTTTCCTGCAAAATCAAATATGGACTCAAATATTAAATACTTTTGCATATGTTATTATAATTCCCTGCTTTAACCTCCTTTTAACATCCAACTTAGATTTTTTTGCATTGTTTCTTAAAACTGTTTAATTTTTTAAATAATTTTATTAAAATGTTTTAGCATCTTTGACTTATTTAGTTTTTTTTTTTTTTTTTTAATTATTTTACTTAAAATTTTAGTGTACTTTATTGCTTGCCTAACCTTAACCAGCTTGTGTTGCTGTGATAAATAACAGCATTTGAAGTAAGCTTGTCACTGTGTATTAAGGTAAGTGTGGAACCAGACATTTTATGCTGTTTGTCTGGCTGGTTTGTTGGAAGAGTGTGTTAGGGGTGTTAGTGATGGCCTATGTGGTATTTGCATGCACTCTTGCACCCACAAATTATCCTGGCACACACGCTGACACAGACGCATTGCTAGATCATATTCTGACGCTCACTCCTGGCCCCAGGCCTGTCCCTTTGCCCCTGCCAAAATCCATAACAGCTAAAACGGCCCCTCTGAACCATAGCTGCCTCCTTTCCTCTACCTTTAATTCAGTATTAAACTCATTACCTAGAAGCACATTTCTGGTCATTATACACGAGCTCTGGCGGTGCAGACTTGGTGGTGCACAGTCAGTCAAATCAACCATGAGTTTCTAATATTTCATTATGGTTTAACCAAAGATTTAATCAAATTAGGTGAGGAAAGGTATTGAAGAAGTGTTCCACTAAATACTGTAATCCTTGGATTTAAGGATATAACTGGCAAACTTTTATCTCTTAATAGGACTCTAAATGAGTGCTTTATTAAAAGCCTGAGCTCTTGGAGGGTAAAAGAGTGATACTGTATGATCCTTTTCCAATTAGATTTAGATTGTTTCCAGTAAAAAAAAGGAATTTATTTACTTATTCTTGTTCCTTACTTAGATTTGCTCATGTTAGATTATTTAAGATGATTGTTCAACCATGAATGCAAAACCAAAGTACAAAAACTTTTGTTTTACAAAAACTACACCTGAAAGTTAATTTTCTGTTTTGGAACTCTCAAGATGATTACGCGCTCCTGATTCATTCAGTTCACATTAGTCTAAAATGAATCATCATCTCTGAACATAAGGCTAAATGTGAGGACACCTGTAAGGGTCTGCACACATTAAACTCTTCTGCTGGGGGGTTGTGAATGCTGTCTATGACAATACTGAAGTGTGTGTGTGTCTATAAACTGAGATAGATGTAATGAAGTGTTGTAATGAAGGAGGCTTTTGCAAGATAAATGTCATGCCTTGTGCTGTCTTATTGTCTTGACTTTGTGTCATCATCTCCTCGCCTCTGCAGGATGCCAGAGAGAGTTTGTCTGTTTCATGGTCAGAACTATCACCAGCTGAAGCGAGCATGTTTGAGGCATGGAGCACTTTTTAAAGACCCACACTTCCCTGCCTGTACTCAGTCATTGTTCTACAAGAGAACACCACCTCCAGGACTCACATGGAAAAGACCACGGGTGAGAAAAATCATCACTTAATTACTAAATGGACAATAAGTTAATATAAACCCAGAGTTAAAGTTAAGCTAAACAGTTATACTCACCATTTCTCCTGTGCCCGTTGGGCAAAGAATATGGCCCAATATGGAACCTCTGACACAACAATTTCTCTCTCTAAATGAAAACCATCATCACCACCTTGTCAAAAAATGAGTTGTTGCTGCTATTTCTTGGAGCTATAGATGGCAAGCACATGAAGTGTCAGAGGTTCATGACATTCTCCTGTCTTTATGTGGACCTCTAGCTACTGCCAGTCTAATTGTGGTTGCAGAGTCAGCAGTGCTATTACAGATATGTTTAATTAAAGGCCTTTCTGTTGGTGACAAGGCATCAGCCCATTGCAATTTGAAACCTTGGAAGTGTGTCTGTCGTGCGGTCGGCGTCAGAGGCATTACCAAGGTTTGTTTTGGTTATGCCATAAAAAAAACAAATTGACAGTGATTAAAATAGTCTGCTAAAGTGTTACCAGACAAATGTAGCAGTAGAAAGGCTGCCCGTGTGGGTCTGTAGAGCCCTTGGTGAGGTTTGAAAATGGGCCTGAAGTTAGTCACTCAGACGCGAACCACTAACTGTAACTTTGTCACAGTGTCAAATTAGCTGATAAAACACCACTTACTGTATCTATAGCTTGGCCAATGACTCCATGCTATTAATCGCCAATAAGGTAGCAATTTTAACTGCTGTGCATAGAAGGTCTTATTATTAAAGAGTGCTAATGGCGAGCTAATATTTTAACTTCACAAGCTAAATATTTCATCCACATTTATATAAAAAGTGACATAAAAGGCATTAATAAAAGGACTGATATGGGATATTTAGTAAGATAAATAAAGCTAATATTTATATAAAGCTAATAATTTCAGCATGTATATCCCTAAGAATTAGATGGACAGGGGTATTTGATCAGATCTAAGGACACCATCCTCTGACACAGTGGTTAACTAATATCAACTTGATACTTGGGCTAAATGATAGCGACTGCAATCACTGAAGGGGATTAAAAGAGTTTAATAATCATTTTATTTGAATAATCAGTGGATTATACTGTGTATAGAGATGGAAGATTAAAAGCAGCATCAGTCTCTATGGCACAAAAAATATATTTTCGGTTTATATCCAGGTTGGATCAAATGTTATGATGATTTACCTTTTTTCAAGACAAACATGCTGACACAAAAAAAGGTGGCATCATTCATACATTCTAAGGTGGTAATCTCAAAATCTTTGGATTGTATACTGCACACAGCCTGCTAGCAAATACATGTTAATAATGTGGTATAAAACTTTGTCTGTGTGTCTGGCATCGGTAACCTGACACCAGGCGATCCTTGGAGACAGGATCCAATGTCAGTGTGTAAATGAACAGGTCTTGGCTGACAGCACTTCTCCCTTTTACTCATTTATATACACAGACATCTATATTAGAATCTCTCACAGAAATGTCAGTGTGAATAATGCCTTTTAAATTGTGCTAATTGTCTAATAGTTTTTAGTCAATTTGTTGTACTTTAGTTCACTTCTATGGATGACAAACAATGGCAGACAGGAACTTCTTCTCTACCTCTCTCCCTCTGTGGCTCAGGAATTGTGTAAAGACCCAAGACTTTTTGTGGATGGAATCAGTACCAGAGATCTGCACCAGGGCAGTCTGGGTAACTGCTGGATGGTGGCAGCGACTTCCTGCCTTGCAACAGAGCCATCACTTTGGAAGAAAGTGTGTATGGCTAAGAGAGAAGGCTAAGTAGACTTTTCCCCGATTTATTAGCATATTCCACCACTCCCTCACATGATATCCATATCCAGGTCATCCCAGATCACATGGAGCAGGAGTGGAACCCCAAGCGTCCACACCTGTATGCAGGAATTTTTCACTTCCGCTTCTGGCGTTTGGGTCAGTGGATGGATGTGGTGGTGGATGACCGCTTACCGGTCAGTGAGGATGGAACTCTGCTCTTCTGTCGCTCAGCCACACCACGGGAGTTTTGGAGCGCCTTGCTGGAGAAAGCTTATGCCAAGTAAGACGTGAGAGAAGGATAAGTCTCCAAAACTATTCTGAAGAATATGAATGAATGAATATGCACTGAATATACATATCCACTTTAATAACAACACCTGTACACCTGCTCATTTATGCATTTATCCAGTTAGCCAATCATGTGGCAGCAGCACAAGGCATAAAATCGTGCAGATACAGGTCAAGAGCTTCAGTTAATGTTCACATCAAACATCAGAATGATCTCTGTGACTTTAACTGTGGCATGGTGGTTGATGTCAGACAGGTTGGTATGTTTTGTGCATGCTGAGATGCTTTTCTGCTCACCACGTTGCTAAAGAGTGAGTGTATGAGCTACTTCCTGGCCATTTTCCTCTGACCTCTCTTATCATCAAGGCTTTTTCTCCCACAGAACTGTTGCTCACTCAATGTTTCTTGCTTTTCGCACCATTCTGTGTAAACTCTAGACACTGTTGTATGTGAAATCCCCAGGAAATCAGCAGTTTCTGACATAATCAAACCAGCCCATCTGGCACCAACAACCATGCCACGGTTAAAATCACAGAAATCAAACTTTTTCATCATTCCGATGTTTGATGTGAACATTAACTCAAGCTCTTGACCTGTATCTTCATGATTTTATGCCTTGTGCTGCTGCCACTTGATTAGCTGATTGGACAAATACATAAATGAGCAGGTGTACAGGTGTTCCTATTAAAGAGGATGGTGAGTGTATACTGATGATATGCTTGTTGAACATCCTATTTCAGATTTAGTCCCCTTTTGCTGTTATAATAACCTCCAATTTACTGGGAAGGCTTTCCACTAGATTTTGGAGCAAAAATACATGATTTTGGCTGTGGGGATTTGTGCTCATTCAGCAACAAGAGCATAATGAGCTCAGGCAAGGTGGCCTGGGGTACAGTCAATGTCCCAATTCATCCCAAATGTGTTCAGTGAGGTTGAGGTCAGGGCTCTGTGAAGAACACTTCTTCCATAGTTCTTCCATACCAGCCTTGGCAAACCATGTCTTTATGGACATCGCTTTGTGCACAGGGGCATTGTCATACTGAAACATGTTTAGGTCCCTTAGCTCCAGTGAAAGAAAATCTTAAATCTAAGGCATGCAAAGACATTTTAAACAACTGTGTGCTTCTAAATTTGTGGCAACAGTTTGGGGATAGCCCATATATCGGTGTGATGGTGAGGTGTCCACATATTTTTGGCCATACAGCTAATGTTGCATATGCAGTACAGCCTGGCATTATTCTTTATCAAGAATGATGCACAAACCTCTCACCATTTCTCCAAATCCATTCCCTTTCTTTGGAATTATTACAACTTCAGATAATAATTTGTTAATAGAGTTGTTACTACGATGGATAAAAGATACAAATGTGAAGGAGCTTCAGAACTGACAGAATCGATGATAGCAGGTGACAGGTTGACACTTGATTTGGATCAGGCTGACAACATGAAGCATTATACTGTGCACTCCAGGCCACAGAGATGAGGGATTTTTTGTTAAAGCATGTATTTTTGCTCATGGTGGTCTGAAAAAGTATCAATTTTCTTATATTCAGGTGCTACAACTTCAAAGAAAGAATATTTGTGTGAAATTTTACCAGTAATATTTTTATTGTAATTCAGTTTACTTATAACAATAATAATGTAAGAATTCTCTCTCATTCTTTTTCTGTTAGGCTCAATGGCTGCTATGAAGCCTTAGAGGGAGGAAACACTGCAGAAGCTCTGGTAGATTTCACTGGAGGAGTATCTGAACCACTGAGTTTGGATGGAGAGGCACTGAGCCAACATGGCGACCAAAGGAGGACGCTGTTTCAGATGCTAGCCAGAGCACACAGCTGTAAAGCTCTCATCACATGCTCTATACGGGTAAAAAAAGCTCTGCCAGCAAAAGGCAAATGCATTCCTAAAGGACTCTGCCTATACAGTGACATATCTAGGCCTGAACACCCAAAGAACCCACACCAATGAAGAAACAAGTTAAAATGTTTAAACATAGTTGATCTCTTTTATTTTTTAGACCTCCAAAGTCCTAATTGATTTCTCTCTCTGTCTGTATTTATGCAGCCAGCAGAAGGAGAGCAGGTTGAGTCTGTGCTGGAATGTGGTTTAGTGAAGGGCCATGCATATGGTGTAACTGCACTTAGGAAGATCCGTGTTGGGGAAAATCTGCTAGCTGTTTGTGGAACATCCCGGCTGTACATGGTGCGCATGAGGAACCCATGGGGCACAGCAGACTGGACCGGAGCCTGGAGCCAGGGGTAATAAGTAACGTATTACATCTGCAGGCAGATATGGGTTATTCAAGGCATTGATATTTTTGGATCATATGCATAATTTTGGTTGTCCTTAGGCTGATATGACCAAAATAGTACATTTATTTTTGTGCAGTAGTGAGTCAATATCTTTATTATTCTAAATCATTTGCATATTTTGGTGCCATCTGCAGGTCACAGCAATGGCAGCAAGTGGGCCGCTGTGAGAGAGAGAAGATGGGGCTGATTGTCAGAGATGTGGGAGAATTTTGGTAATGAATCAGATTTTATTCTTGACAAAGTGACTATTTCCTCCAGAAATGAATAGAATTTAAAGTAGGGATGCATCAATAATGAGACTGATATTGGGTCCAATTCTGTGCTCATTTGCACGCATACTTGTACTCATAACAAATCCTCCAAAGCTTCTGAAGCAAAACTTCTGTGGGTTCTGTGAGCAGCTGTGACACATGCTTTTTATTTTCTTCCTCAACTTTGCTTGTGAGGTGCGATTCAAGGTGTGATACATGGCAGTGTATGCTCACTGATACTGCTCTGCATGCTCAGGTCTACCGCCCTTATGCTCTATATTAATGAAAACATCTTAAACATAAAACTCACCATGAAGTGACTGGCAGTCCACAACAATTAGCAGCCAACATAAATAGAGCTAAATAAAATGTTCCATGATGTTCTTGATTTCTTAACGCTAACGGGTTGCATATTTTGCTATTGGCAAGTATCAAAAAACCATGTACTTGTACTCTGAAAGAAAATGGTAATGCATTCTTATTTTTTAACTATTTCTTGTTATGTTATATAATATACAACATGGACATTTTACTTATGTACATCTATGTATCTTAACTTATTATAGATTAATTGCAGACCTTTGTGTGTTTCCCTCACCAGGATGGAGTTTGAGGACTTCTGCCACTACTTCACAGATATGGTGGTGTGCAGGTTGGTGGAACGATGCCTATTCTGGCATTGGGGTCACTGGAGAGAGACACATTGTACTGGAGAGTGGACTCATGCTCCTCTAGACTCACCAAGACCAACTGCTTCTCAAGCCTCCAACACCCAGAAGGTCTCCTCAAGTTCCCAGTGGTCTCTTCCAGCTACTGCCCCAAGAGGAGATAGGAAAGAAGAAAGGCTGAGTGAAAGGCAACTGCATGAAAAGAGGGACCACACAGTGAAGAAGAAAGCTAAAGGTGAACAGAAAGCTGGGCCAACACAAAGAGGAGAGAGGACAACAAAGGAGAATGAAGATGAGTTTCAGGGAAAAGAGGAAGGAGCGGTGGATGAAAGTTGGGAGAGAGAGATGGACAGGAGAAGTAGGTGTGGGGGATGTATTAACCACAGAGAGACATTTCTTCATAACCCTCAGGTACAGCAGACATGTTCACCAGAGAACATTTAACTTTCTACTCTTTTACTTCAGCTCCACAATCTTATCTGCTTCAGTTTATGTTCGAGCTGGGAGGAGATGGGGATGAGGTGCTCATATGTCTGCAGCAAGAAGACAGAAGAATGAAACGGAGGGAAGGAGGAGGTGAAAATCTTCCAATTGGCTTTGAGGTGCTGAGGGTAAGAGTCTGTGTATCACTTATAGGCATATACTGTACCCGCAGATTTGTCAGGTTCAAATAAGCAAATATGTTGATAGGTACCAATGCACTTAGTAGAGAAGGTCCAAGGAGTTCCCTGCTTTATCACATTTTGTGTAATATTCATAAAATTGGCCTGTTCCATTGTCACTGTTTCCAAACACATGCTTACACAGGATAGACATGGCAAGGTCATCTTGTTGCGTGCTGCTTTGACTATAGTGTTACCTTTCAAATTGTCTTTATCTTTTTAATGCTCTTTCAGGTCGAGGTTAACCGTATGAGTAGGGTGCAGTGTTTTGCTGAGCAGGCAGCCAGTTCAGTATACATGGACTCACGTAGCATTACCCTGCGTGTAACCCTTGACCCTGGGCGCTATGCCCTCCTACCAACCACCTTCCTGCCTGGGTTTACTGGCCGCTTCCTTCTCCGCCTCTTCTCACACACACATGTCAAACTCAGGTGAGATGTTGCAGGCCATGTGTAGACTGTATCAGAGTGCAGAAATGAATCCATATATTACATGATTTATCATCAGTTTGATATTTTATAAAGCTACTTAATGTATAGCTGCCCTCCAATCACCATATGTCTATCTCCCAATACACGTGACAGCTATAAGAGTATACGTTCCATTGCTCTCTCTTTCTGTAGGGAGCTAAAGGGGGAGTTGCCTGCTCCCTCTCTGTGGCAGTGTTGTCTGCGTCAGCCATGTGCTGTTGTTACAGTACACCTTCACAGAGCCTCCACGCTCAGCAAGCCCAAACATTCAGGTTGCTACAAGTTATACAACCATAACACCCTCATAATTCGGCTCATAATATATATGATTTATACAGGGTAAATGGACTGCTTAAAGCACCACTTATTTATATATATATATTTATATAATTCATGCTTGAAAGGTACTTAAATTAAAGTAAGACCTTTTATATGGCCTAATATGTCACTGTGTCATTCATAATAAGTTTAAAATTTATGTGTCAATGTTCTGATTTTCAAAAACACTTTACTTACTTGCTTTTACATCTAGTCATTTAGCAGACACTCTAATCCAAAATGAATGAAAAACACTCTGTTTGGCACAAAGACAATAGCAAATTCCTGTAACATGCTCCTACATTTCGATACTTGGACTGACACAGATCAAATGCTGGCACCTGATGCCTTCGGCTGTCATTTGACGAAATCTCTTGGCTATCCCTTGAAAACAAAACAAGATTGTTCTTGAAAAGTCCCATAATTTAATTTTAAGACATCTGTACGAACTGTTACTTCAGTATGAACTCATACCAGTTTTCTTCCTCACAGCTCCAGATGTATATGCTCTCATTAGGTGTGAGGAGGAAACTGTAAGGACGCGTTTATTTAGAAAAGATGGTAGTCCTGAATTTAACACTAAAGCCATTTTCTACAGGAGGAAGCCTAAGAGGAAAATCTGCATAGAGGTGAGATGTGATTCTTCAACAACTTCCACAAAAGTCTCAGTAATATAGAAACCTTCAGCAATGTGTGTGTGTTTGTGTGCATCCAGCTATGGGGAAGTGGTTTGCTATTTGACTCCTTCCTGGGAAGAGCTTATCTTCAAACAGGGGCCAGTGAACGAGGGCGGACCAGAGTGATTGAACTGCAAGGTGGTCAGTCTCGCGGCTGCATCTATGTAGAGACCTCCACCAGTCAGTGCCTGACAGACTTATGACTCTTCCATTGACTTATACAGTGGAACTGAGCTATTACTAAAATCTGAAAACTGACTAGAAAAGCCATCTTGGGACCAGACTTCTCCAAGTTTCTCCAAGTTTCTCCTACAGTCTGGTATTGTCATGCACTTGCCTGCTTCTGATTGGTCAGGAGACCTGTTGCTTTTGTTGAGTGGTATAGTAGGTACTGTAGCATGAATGTGTGTGCATAGTGTCTTTTTTTGTGATTGTAGGACATGAATCTGTGTCAGCCTGGCCTTAGGCTAAAGGGAAAGTTTTAGCTATTATAACAGTGCTCACAAAATGTTGTTCATCAGTGGTGCTTTTGAATATCATATTAGTCCAAAGTAAGTAAAAGAGCATTTGTTATTGCGTGATAGGCTAGCAGTTAGTTAAGGTAATAGTTAAGGTTGCATAGTTATCTGCTGGTCAGATATTAAAAGCAAAACCTAAAATTCACATAAGGACACTGTTGATGTTGACAATGATGTTCATGTAACCAGGCCTCTGAAAACATTTCAAACATTTTTTTAACCACAAAAATAGTAACATCTCTGTTTTTTCTGAATAAAGGTATGTTGTCAAAGGTATGTTCTAGATAGTCAATGAACCAGTTCCTCTTGAAATGGTTGTGACCTACATATTTGACATAATTATCTTATGTACAAACAAGATAAATACATGAACCAAACAGAATACATTTCCTCTTTCTGATCTAGGAATTGTGGTGGAGTAATTTGAGCTACCAAACAAACTTAGCCGTCATTGCCTCTGCCTAACCAGATTTTATTTTACCTCAGTTACCTTCATACTGTGGTAATGTGTCATCTGTCTTCCAGTCCAGTACATACAAAGCATGGTGCCATAATTTTTAACTCATTTATTAATCCCATAATTTTTAATATTGTTTGATTTTGCAGACACGGTGATGTAGTGAGTTGCATTGTCGCTTCACAAGTCCAGGGTCTGGATCAGGATCCTGAGCTCAGGTTACTGTCTATGTGAAGTTTCTCTGCATGTTCTCTCCATGTCCATGTGGGTTTCCTCTGGATTCTCAGGTTTCCTTGATGCTATGAACATTATATTTTAATGTGCAGTAATAGTCAGTCCCATGTCCTATTATAAAAGGATGTGCACAGATTTGAATCTAAGCTGTGAGAAAACAAACCAAGCAAAGGAAAATGAAAACCTGTTCATCTCGTTATGTAGCTTGGTTTGAGGCATTGCAGAGCACTGAGATCAGCAGTTACAGAACACAAAACTTTACCAAGTTCAAACATATCTTGGTCCAAAGGTGCCAATGAGAATTTTTTTGGCAGTAATGTTTGACAAAAACAACCACTGGTAGGTATCATCATTTGTCCTATGATAAAGCACAGTTACATATACAATTTATTTATAAATGTTTAGAGGTAATTTAACTTTTAAACTGCTGTGTAACTGCATCTTTCTAGCTATAGAGGAGACTGGGGACAGTTGTAACATTAGGATTTGTTGTAACAGCACCAGCTGCACCAATCTGGGATAAGCTAGACTCTCATGATCACTACTGTACACTCCCACCTCCTTCCTTATCTCACTTGTGCAGTTTCATGGTTGTGTAGGCAAAGCTGCAGATTTTAGAGACAAAGACCCAGATGTAGAGGTAAGAAAGTAATTTTCATTACCAAGTTTATATTTTGATTAATATTTTGATTATTTTGATTAAAGTTAAAACGACAGAACTTGTATTAGATTAAATAGTAGTCTTTCAAATTAAATGTAATGCATTTCAATCCTGCTAATGTCAACCCACCATTCTACAACAGCTAGGAGTAAAATATCTGACAGGGTGGGGATAGTTGTAATGTTTGAAAATAGTGTTATAACCAGCCCCCTGGTGATGACAAATGACTTTCTTTATTTTTCACATTGTTATTCACAGTATACACAGTGAAAAAGGGGGAAAAGAAAGATCAGACAGGGGAAATCAGTCAGATCTGTCGCCAAGACCCATTCTGTCTTCCATACTACTTTTTTTATTCTACATTTTAGTTCATAAAGTTTGCATATCTACTGGCAGTGGAGTATAACCTCAAAGACCCCCAGTCTTGGGATGAAAAGTCTATGGCATGTCCTGACTGGCTCTCAGCCTTTATGAAAAGACTCTGTGCATTTTCAGGAGCCTTGGGGAGTTAATTGAAAGGAATAGCTTTCATGGTAGTGATATATGGGATATGAAGAGACTTACACAAATGAGTAATAAACCATTGTCATAACTAAAATATTATGAACCTATAAAGAACATTGGTTTTTGTGGACTGTAATGTCCTCTTATTGTTACAGCTTACCCTATCGAGTGTTACAACTTGGAAGTATCGGGGTGAGTTGTAACAGTGGAACTCCTTTTATTTGACACCAATTCATGAAGACTGTGATATTATAACAGAGGTTGAAAGGACTGCTATTTCGAGTGGACAAAAGTGGGAATGTTGTCTCTGAATTTGAGAGATCAAAACACAAAAAATCTTAGAGTTACAGGTGCTGAGACAAAAAAATCATCCCCAGTCTCCCCTATACTATAATTACACTGTAGATAGATCCAGGGAAGTGAGATGACGACAGGACAAAGTGCTATATGATTTTTCTAATGTAACTCAGATAATGCTCAGATGTTCTCTGTGGACATGTGCTTAAAACACAATGTGCAATTAACAATAACTAAAGACAAAATATGGGAATTTTTACTTTATTTACTTTTGTAATTTACTTACAACTACTACAACTAGTACTACTACTACTACTAACTACTAATGTATATCACTACCAGTCCAAATTTCTGTAAAAAACATCAGTCCAAAACATCTGTAAATTACACAGTAATCCACACCAAAAGAGGGTGTGGTTTGGTAGGAAACAGAATAGCTGCTGTAGGAGTCAGTGTTTGCTTACGTCACATGCTGCACCCCAGTCATTCATAGTTGTTATTTCAAGCGTCTGGATTGTCTCATCTACTGAAGAAGACTGTATAGAGAACAGACAAAACTTGTGAAGCTGGTGGGTGAATTTATTTATTTATTTATTTTACTTCTGTTTTCTGCTTGACTTAATGAGGTAGTGGAGTTTATAAAGGTAGTATCTGTAGTGTTAAAGGTTGTCATTGCTTGATATCAGTCAATGCTGAGCTTGTTCTATGAATACAGGCATTTAGTTTTTTAGGGCTGTATGTATTTCATGCTGTATTTTCTGCATGTGCTTATTCTGTGATTTGTTCATTTTAATTTTGAACATGAATATGAACTCCACCACTGTTGGAAATGAAAGGGCAAGAAAGAATAAATGGAAAGAAAACGTGATTAAATTGAATGCATGCTGCTGCCATTGCAATGTGTGTTGGAGTCAAACGAGAACATAAAACCTGTCATACTTGGAATGTCGTTTCCCCAGGACCATGATGCAACACAATACAGTGGCACAGTACACAGAACTACATAAGGTAACAGTGTGAGACAAGTGCAAATAATACAATAAATACACAGTACAATAAATACACAGGACAGCGAATGTCAACTAGACAGGACAAGAGAAGAGTGCTGAGTGGAAAAACTAGTGCAACAATTGTCTGTAAACTATTGTCTGTGGTAGCAGCAATAAAAGAGTCATAATTCTAAAGTTAGAGTCATTCCCAGAACTGTTGCCACAAAGTTGGAAGCTCACAGTTGTATAGAATGTCTTGCTGTAGCATTAAGATTTCTGTTCACTGGAACTAAGGAGCCCAAATCCGTTCCAGCATGACAATGCCCCTGTGCACAAAGCAAGCTCCAAGAAGACATGGTTTGCCAAGGCTGGAATGGAAGAACTCAAGTTGCCTGACCTCAACCCCACTTAACACCTTTTGGAAGAAATGGAACACCGACTGCACCTCAGGCCTTCTCACCCAACATCACTGCCTGACCTAAAGCTTTTGTGGCTGAATGAGCGCAAATCCCCACAGCCAAGCTCCAAAATCTAATGGAAAGCCTGTGGGTGTGATGGTCAGGTGTCCACAACCTTTTGCCCACTATAGTGTACTCTTAAAGCTTTTGTACATTGCTCTTATTTTCAGGCGCAAGTGCTTGTTTTTGAGAATGTTTTTGCAACATAAGACCTGGCTCTGATCTTAGATTAGATTAGATTCAACTTTGAGACATTAGATTCTGCTTTGAGACAATGACCTTTGTAAAAAAGCGCTATACAAATAATAATAAAAGAAAAAAACTTTATTGTCATTGTTCAAAGTACATGTACTAAGCCAATGAAATGCAGTTAGCACCTAACCAGAAGTACATAAGTGGCATATTTACAATAAATTACAAATAAGGATATACAGCTATGAGGGTGATATGTACAAGGAAATGGATG
>CM074948.1:12777284-12820040 GCA_037577455.1 Pangasius macronema | reverse complement strand
TGAGCTGATCTGCTAATCTCCTGCATATAATGGTGGAGAATACATAAAATTAACCTAAACAGCTAATTTTCCCTACAAACCATTTTAATTTCTTTTGTTTTAAAACCTAGGATAACATTTTACAAAGAGAAGTCATTTTTTGATCTGTCATTGTATGAAATAACTGAGTATATACTGAATAAAAAACAGTTCTGTGTAAATTTTTTATAATGAGTGATAAAGAAATAATATAAGTTTGTTATGATTATTGAGACTCATTGATCTCATCACAGATGTTATTTCAAACATGCTTAAACTTTTCATTGAACTAGAAACTTCAATTCAGAACTATATTAACAATTGTTTTAAAGGCGTAGCTCTTTCAAAAAGAATGAAATTGTTAAAAGATTCAGCATATACCTGTGAAGATGGAGCTACAGACAAATATTGTGTCAGAGACAAACACCATGTTGATCAGAAGTCTGATTTGTCTAAACAAAAAAAACAGAAAAAAATTAAGAAGTTACACTATATTCATTAGCCAACAACCTTAGGAAGGATTAGTTCTAGTTAAACAAATTCAGTCTTAGTTCAGTCTTAACCATCATGAGCATTTTATATTGAAATGTCTATGATCTCACTGACCTGTGAGTATAGAACATTGTCAGCCTTGATGGCTAATATTTATAATGTCATAAAACCAGTCAGGTGAGCTAACTACAAGTAACAAAGGCACACCTGAGCTAGCACCAAGTATGTGGTGGATAATGAAAACAGACGTCAATTATGATGCCCTGTTGTGCAGTTCAAAAAATGTGTCTCTTCACTCAATATTTTGTTTTTGACAATGATGATGTAATTTTATAATTATTTCTATTATTTATGAGTTCTTTTAAGCTAGCAGTAGAACAGTAGAGCAATATTTACAGTTTACATACTCCTAGGCAAAAAATATTGAATCTTATTTGTTCACAACTCAACACATTTCTATGCATTTCATCTGGCAAGTCAATTAGGGCATTTACTTTTTTCTCATCAGTGGTAAATGTAAAACAATCAAGATTCAAGATTTTATTTGTCACATACATGATATACAGTACAGACATGAATGAAATGAATACCTGGGATACTCCTTTTTCAACTGTGTATTTGAATAACTAAGCTAAAAAATAACAAATTAATGAACAAATTATACATAAGAAATATATGTACAGGAAGAGACAGATTTTCTTGCAGCTTTAATTCACTATATCAGAATTCCAGTGGGTCTGTTTACATACACCAAGTTGACTGTCTATTTAAACAGTCTGCAAAATTGATGTAATGACTTTTAGAAGCTTCTGATTGGCCAATTGTCATAATTAGGAGTTAATGTGAGTGAACCTGTGGCTGTAAAAATGTATATCTTTAGATACCAGTGCCTTTATGCCAGTGATACCATGTGAAAATCCAAGCAACTCAGCCAAGACCTCAGAATAAAAACTGTGGACCTCCAAATGTATGCAAATGTAAAAAAAAAAAACCTTTGGTCCAAAAAGTTCAGCTGAACAAAGTAACTGGTAAAGGAGCTAAAGTCATGAGGTACCAAGGTATGTACATCCAATATTGAGTCCTATGTAACCAAGGCCTGAAATCCTGAAGTCGTTCAAGGAAAAAGCCCCTACTTCAAGACTGGCATAAAAAAAAAGCCAGACTGGAATTTGCAGGTGATCCCCTGCTTTTTTTTCCGGTCAGATGAAACAAAAAAGTTTGGCCATAATGATCAGCTCACATGAACACATTTTCCTCCATACATAGAGCTGAGGAACACCATGGCAGTGGCAGCATAATATTGTGGGGTTGTTTAGCTGGAAAAGGAACATGTGCACTTCAGAAAATGGATTCAGGTGGCATCATGAGGAAGGACGACTATCTATAAATACTGAGGCAATACCTCAAGATATCAGCCAGAAACAGGACAGTGATATTAAGCATACCTTGAAAATTGCACCAAATAGGCCTAAAGACTAAGTGAAAGTATTGGAGTGGCCAACCCAAAGCCCTAACCTGAATCCCATGCCAAATTTGTGGATTGAACTGAAAAAACTTGTCTGAGCAAGGAGGCCCACAAACCTGGATTAGTTACACCAATTCTCTCAGGAGAAATGAGCAAAAATTCTAGCAGAATATTATGAGAAGCGTGTGGAAAGCTACACCAAGTTCAAGTAATGCCAAGAAAATCCTAACAAAGTGTATCTAACATTTGACCCACTGACAATCTGATATAGGACAGTAGATAAAAGCTGAAATAAATCTGTCTCTTAGTTATTACTTTGAAATGAGTTCTTATGGAAATAAATTAGATACCCTAATTGACTTAACATGGGAAATGTATGGTAACATAAATGTGTGGTGTTGTGAAAAATTGAGTTTTAAAGTTTTTAGCCTACATGTATGTAAACATTTGGCCTTAACTATAGATTGTAGGTCCTGGAGCAACAGCGTAGTGACAAGTTTTCCTCTTTTAATTCCACACTGCAAAAAGATAGCTTTAAAATAAGATCATGAATATGAGTTTAAAGTAAATCAATTTTAATTTTTAAGTAAGTCTATTTTATTTTCAGTAAATTTCAGTAAGTTAATCTCAATTGCAATCACAGCACTTCCAATTTTGCTAATTGTCCAAATGAATATAATTTTATTGGAAATTGTCATGTTTAGTACTTGGTTTGCCACAGATAATAGACATCAAATAGACAGTGGGTTTTTGGCGAGTCTCTGTCAGGCCTGCAATACCGATGCAGATGCTGTACACTCTATGCATGAAATATGATGCCCAAATAGCAATAACCCCATTAGTGGATTGTTGTATGTTTTAGTGAAGCCTATTACAGAATGTAATTATCTTCTGTCATTGTCACTGTTTCCTCAGTACAGACAAGATTAGATTAGATTAGAAAATAAAAACCTTATTGTTCAGATATCAGGTGGCAGAGATGGTTACAGGTGCAGGTAAAATTTATTAAAAGTTCAGCAAACAATCCAAATGTGAAGCAAAAGCAGGGTTAGAAACAGGCAGGGGTTCAGTAGATAACAGGTGACAACAAGAACAGGGCAATTTCAAACTTGTGAAAACCAGGAACAACCAGTCATAAATTAGAAGCGCATGTCTGATAAACAGACGTGTGTGTGTGTGTGTGTGTGATTAATAATCAGGTGACTGTGAAAGTGAGAGTGCTGGTGAGTGCTGGGAGTCCATGGTAGCCATGTTTGTAGGCACAAAGTGTTCTCAGAACTGGAGCACTGACATGACAGCAGACCACTTTAAAACAGTATGTATGTATGTATGTATGTATGTATGTATGTGTGTATGAATTTTTTTTCCCCTTAAAAAAATAAATAAATAAATAAATAACAGTGATGATTACTGAGTCAGAGGAGAATTCTCTAACCGTATATTGACCTGCCATTCACAGCCATGGTATAAATTTGCACAGTGAAGGAAGAGCACAACACAACCCTTGTTATGGAAAGTTCTTCCACAAGTAGCTACAATAGCATTTCTCTTCCAGAGAGGGTGAAAGTCCAAAATCTTACATCCAGCAGCTTAAACAATAGCTTGCCTCTTATTTAACATGCTTACCTTATCCTCGTAGCGCCCTACCAATGGCAGAGTTGTTCCTTCTGTAGGATCAGAAGCTAGAGGGCTAACATTAGCTAAATAAAAGTGAATGACATAGGATATATCTCAGCCAGAGCATGATTTGTGAATTCAAAAACTCGAGTCGAGACGCTAATTCAAGTCTGACAACTCTGACTGTGAATTAATGAGAAGTATAATTACAGGATTTCCAGGGGAACTCATGAATACAGGAATATCATATTTTAGAGAATTTTTTTCCCTAACTCATTTTGTCCCAACAGGGAAAAAAAAATCCTGCATATTCCAAGTTTAACAATAGGTGATTGGTAGTGCTTTATTTTTTGTGATGAATGTTAGTTATGAAATTCATAGCTTTATTAAGCAGCATAGGAGGAGGAAAAACTGCTCTATCCACATAGCAAAAGAATTAAGCCTGAAACAGGGAGTGTGAAGGTTTAGGTGTGAGTGGTATGTTACTTGGACTGTTGCAGTGTTTGAGACCTTTATGTAAGTTTTAATCTCACCTCTCTTTCCCTTTAGCAACACACCAGTATTGCTCTGAAAATGACAGAGGATTGGTTTGAAACTACTAACTATAGTAACAGATTACCTACAAAATAGAAACAGGATAGTAACATTAAATGATCTTGCCTTATGTTGGCTGTACAAAATGTACCTTATTATAAGTCATATTCTCTCAAATGTGCATGCATCAACTTTGAATCTTTTTTGAATGACTGAAAAAGTAGCACTGTCTTCAAAATTAATTATGCAAATAATTATGCAGATATTTCTTCAACAAGTCAACATTTTAATATATTTGTCTATACTCACCATATGCTTTTCATCAAGATTGTATTGTTCGTGTCTTTTCTGTGTCTGTTTATTCCAGTCCTGTTGCTCGGCGTATTGTGCTTTGGCTCTAAGTTTTGTTTTGTTGGGTTTTTATTTTGTTTTGTTTTATTTGCACACTGGGTGGAGTCTAAGATGGACCTGTTTGATTTCGCAACCTAGTCAACCGGTTATTGAAAGGCTGTAAGGAAAGATCCAATTTAATTGCTGGATCATGTCAAGTAACATTGACAGAGGAATTCATGATATTAATGTTTGTTTTTTTAAAGTTAACCAGTTTTATAGCCTATGAATCAATATTGTTTGTTGTCAGGTCCACAATGGTATGCAATAGTAAACAGATCCTGGCTTGTCTGCTAAATTTCTCTCAATTTTTGTGCTTCTCTCAGTGCAAAGTTATGGACCTCAGACATAGCAAAGTGTGCAAAACTGAACTCTGCTCACTAACAAACATTATAAAGGGCCTTGGGGTGAATTTCATAGAGGATTGAAACCAGTGCTGGCTCATCCATAGGGTCCCACCATTTATATCAGCTGTTTACCAAAGGTTCATCTTCATAAAGTCCTCAATTACTACTTCGTACATGTTAAAGTCCATTGAAATACTAATTACCTTTTTTAATATTACAGCCAGTGGCCAAAAATGGGAACTACAGAAAGCGCTAAGAGATGACTATTGGTGCAGGAATCATGCTGCCCCATGCCAGCTTTGCAGTGGATGAGGAAAAGCGGATAGGACAATTAATGGATTTGCCAGATTGGGCTCATTTAAAGATACTCTGTGGCCACCAAGATCTTGTTTCTGGCAAATAAACAGAATTATATCTAATAAACTTCAGACAGTGTTTCTATGATGTACAGAACTGTTTCTATTGTAAGGTTTATTGCACAGACTGGGAGAAGGAAAGGGGGATTATGGAGTGGATTAAGGGGGATTATGGATTATGGCTGTACATCAGAAATGTGCATGCACTATAGTAACCTAGTTTTACACACAAAGACCATAAAAAAAAGAAACTAAAGAAGAAGAAAAATGTGCCTTTGTTTTTCCAATGCTGATTTTTTTGATGGCTAGTTTCAAGTCTATTTGTGAATATTGAGATGTAGCTGGAAATTTTGCTGAAACCTGGCAACCCAGATTATTTACATTAGCTCTACCATGTGCATCTTGTTAGCGATGGGAAACACACCTCCTGTATCAAACACAGCTGAACAAAGGTACATCTAACGCTGCTCAAAGCGAACAGCTAGACCATATGCTGGACTGGACTGCATGTTGTTAACTCTCAATTCAACCCAATCTCACACCCAGCTTTGCCTTCAAAGATCTGACACAAAAGCGTTGAATGAGTGAACAAATCACAGTGTATAATAAAGCAGTACATAAACATTTGTGGTTTTCTGTTCATGTTGTTCTTTAGAGCTAGACCTATCTGAAAATTCTAATATTTATCAGTAGACAACAGTCTATTACTTGTTTGTAGAAGTCTCCTTATTAATGTTCTTTTTCATGCACTCTCATGTTGGCTGATCAAAATACTGCCCTGAGTCTTGGGTAAATTTGCTGTGTCTCCAACAGTCTCCTATAGCTAAATTCAATTCTATAACCTTCCTATATTGTCAAATATGTCTTTCTTTTCATGCTTTAAGTAAGTAATAAGGTATTGATAAAAATAATCCTTTTCCCCCAAATGAAGTGATTGTACCAGCATTCACAAATAATGTTTTTGGTCTTGCAAGCCTAACTTTTCCTCTTATCTGTAAACACAACTGGGCTTGCAAGTCACATTGTAATGTGATAGGGTAACTCATGTCTTTCAAAATCCACATCTAAAATATTCTTTTTATCACGGTTAAAGAAAACTCTTTCTAATTTCCAACAAATACAAAAACAGAAGGTTTAGTATAAAATGTCATGAACTGTAAAACCTAAGAATGTCATACAGAAAAAGTGAGTCAGTTAAGCAAAGAAATTCATTAAGTTTTCAGTGACCAAGTCACTGCTTGAATACAGAAAGTATAACAATGATAGTGCCATCTAACGGCTCTCGTGAACAAAAATTGCTCATATAATTGCACTAAACTGCTCAGTTTTAAATGACCAGCAAAACAAATGTTCTTTGTTTCATTTAAGGAGCTAAGGAGTTCTCTTAATTAAAATGAACAATAACTAAATGACCAAAATATCACTAAAACTCTTAGTATTGTATTTTTGTTAAATTAATAAAAGTAAATCTAAATTAATACTGAGATCAAGCTACATCTATGGATATTGATTTTTGTAATATAAGGAATATCATATGACGATATTATATTCAACACTCAGAGAGCAAATAGAAATAGCAAATATATTTTCCTTTCTAAAGCAAACACCCACCCAAGCAATTCTATGTTAAAACTAGGTTTTAGATAGATAGATAGATAGATAGATAGATAGATAGATAGATAGATAGATAGATAGATAGATAAAGATTTGAATTTTATGTAACATCATCCTTCAGTAGGCTTGTTTGCAATTTGCACATGTAATGTATTTGGAAAGAAGAATATTATTATTTTTGTGTATTAGAAAGAGATGTTCACAAGTAATAAAATGCAAGTCTTTATCTTAGAGTCCAAGTCAAGTTTTGAGTCTTTAAATATATGAGATTTTAACTGTATAGAAACTGTATTGTTCACAGTAAAGGGAAAAAACAATAGATTGACTTTAACAGTTGACTTCAATTAAGATTGAATATTTGAACAGCTAAGATTGAATACTTTTGCCTAGGTGTATGTAAACTGTAAATATTGTTCTGTTGAAGACAATGCACTAATGGGGTGTTGTGACCTGATGACCTGAGGTGTTGCTTTAGTATTTATAGATAATCCTTGTTTTTTTCTGAAGTGCACCTGTTCCTTTTCCAGCAAAACAACCCCACAATATGATGCTGCCACCCCCATGCTTCATGGTGTTCTTCAGCTCTATGTATGGAGGAACACTTTTTCTTATTAGTATTATTAGAAGTATTATGGCCAAATATTTTTGTTTCATCTAACCAGAGAACACCCCCCACCCCCCAAAAAAGTCTGGCCAGTTTGCTTTTTTTATGCCGATCTTGGAGTAGGGGCTTCTTTGAGCCCTAATGAGCAACTGGACTTCTGGAGGTCCAGAGTTTTTATTCTGAGGTCTTGACTGAGTTGCTTGGATTTTCACATGGTATCACTGGCATAAAGGCACTGGTATCTAAAGATATACATTTTTACAGCCACAGGTTCACTCACATTAACTCCTAATTATGACAATTGGCCAATCAGAAGCTTCTAAAAGTCATTACATCAATTTTGCAGACTGTTTAAATAGACAGTCAACTTGGTGTATGTAAACAGACCCACTGGAATTCTGATATAGTGAATTAAAGCTGAAAGAAAATCTGTCTCTAACTGATTGTTTTAAAATTACCTGTGATGTGAACAAAGTAAATGCCCTATTTGACTTGCCAGAAGAATTGCACGGAAATGTGTTGTGTTGAGTATTTTTTCCCTAGGAGTATGTAAACTGTAAATATTGTTCTACTGTTCTACAGCTAGCTTAAAAGAACAAATAATAATAGGAATAATTATAATATCCCACATCATCATTGTCAAGAAACAAAATATGGAGAGCTTTTATAGTTTTATGACTTTATAAATATTAGCCATCAAGGCTGACAATTTTCTATTCTCATAGGTCAGTGATCATAATTTTTAGGAAGTGAGATTCATCATTTCAATTTTAAATGCTCATGATGGTTAAGACACAACTAAGACTTTGAATTTAACTAGAACTAATCCTAAGGTTGTTGGCTATTGAATATAGTGTAACTGGATTTTGTTATTTTTTCCTGTTTTGTGAAAGTCTAGCAAAATATGGTTCCTCTTTTCATTAACTGTTTTTACTTGCATCATAACTGAACATATGATGTTGCTGTGGTGCAGAACAGAGCTATGAAACCATATCAAAGTTCATTAACTGTTTTATTTGCTGTGAGCTGTCAGCTGACAGGACTATCAGATACAGTGGGGTGTATCCTAAAAAAAAAAAAAAAAAAGGAAAAGAAAAGAAAAGAAAATTTGGACTTCTGATCTTCTGATCAACATGGTGTTTGTCTCTGATGTAATGTTTGTCTGTAGCTCCATCTTCACAGGTATTTGCTGAATCTTTTAACAATTTCTTGTTCTTTGCCTTTAACTTTAAACCATTTGCTAATATAGTTTTGAACTGAAGTTTGTAGTGAAACGTGAAAGCATATTTCTGTGCAAAGAACAAGTTGGCATTTTTGAATATATACTGCTATTATGAAATATACAACATTGTTCTGAAAACAATACAGTTTAGTGGCAAGGCAGACCATATTGCTAATTTATTAAATTACAAATATTATATATTAATTATATTAATTATATATTTGCTTCCATAATTTATTTTTATTTTACATCATACTTTGCCTGGTCTGTCTTGCCACAAGCAAGATAGCAAAAGGTACAGCTTGCTACACTTTTAGAAAAAAAAGGGGGCCATATATGTAGTGTTCAAATAAAACAAAACATATTTTTAAGAAATGTGNGTGAGATAGTATCAATAATAATAAGAAAGTTATATCATTTCTTTACCACTCCATATAACAGATTTTACACACAACTGCTTCCTTTAGGTTATATTCAGATATAATTTCATACAATAACAGATCTAAAAATAATTTCTCTTTGTAAAATGTTATCCTATGTTTTAAAACAAAAGAAATTAAAATGGTTCTTGGTAGTGAACAATGACGTTTGGATATAGTGTAAATGAATAATTTAAATATTTAATTCTGTGAGTCTCCTCGCAAACTTGTGGATGATTCATGAATCACAAAAGCAAACCCATGTCTATTTTCTGTTCCCCATTGAGTAAGGTCAATTCCATTAAGCAAGGTGAAACAAACTCATAGCAAAACACCTTATCACATTGGGGTTATAATTCTCAAGGTTTTAAAGAAGAACTGGAATTTTGCAGGGTTTATATGAANGAAGATAGGGATATGTGGAGAGTGATGATTCGCTGTGGCCACCCCTGAAGGGAAAAGCCGAAAGAAGAAGAAGAAGATATGAATAATCTTCCTGTTTCTAGGGTCCCTCATGGGAGCTTGGTGTTGCAATGATTATGTCCTGATGAGAACATGTGAAACAACTGTCCAGAATGGCACCATGTCTTATAGCATTGATATACTACAGCCTTTATAATGGAAAATCCTCAACTGGACCTTTGAAACTGTTATTATTTTTACTAAAGGGATTTAATAAAGGGGACTATGCTGAAGCAAAAAAAAAATAATAATAAAGTTCGGTAAACTGACAGTAAACTTTACTTTGAAACTTTGGCTGTGAAGATGGACTTGTCTGTGACTAATATCAAGTCATCTACTGTACTTTACTGTCTGTGTTACCTCACATGAGTTGTAGCAAAGCCATTACAAAATTGTATTTGTACAAAGAATGAACAAGTGCCTCCATAAATCAGAAGACAATTTTTAAACTAAGCTTTCTCTGCTCTATCTTCCAGGAAGAATAAGAATTCTTCTGAGTCTTTTACCAACTGTCATCATTGGCCTAGGTGAGGGAGTTTAACCTGAGCTCATGTTAACATCATGTTTCCATTAAAATAACCAATTAAATCTGGACAGAACCCAGTTCATTTTCATCCAGCTGTTATCAGATATATTTCTTTTGAATGGTTGTTGAATGTCACATTTTCTCTTAAAGGGGCAAAACACATTTACGACTGCCCAAAGCAGCCCATGGTTCCTGTCTACCTGATAGTAGGAGGAATTGCCTGTCTGATGATCCAGATCCTCCCCTATCTTTGTTGCAGACAATCAAATGGCCAACCCTTTCTGCTGTGCCACATTCTTAAAATGTTGCTTCTCATTTTTTGTCCGATCTGGCTCTTGACAGGTAAGAGTGGAAGTAAGCCACTCTGATGAAGAAGTGAGGATTAAAAAATAAGGTTAAAATAAGACAAAATCTAAAGGACAGTTAAATGACAAACAGAATCAGAGAAAAAAGGAAGGATTTTGTGGAAGCATATGGTTATATAAGAGGAAGACTGTGACAAGCAACCTGATAAATGTGCAGTGGAAGCACTGGAGGTTAAGTACAAAGTAATAGTGTAGAAGAGAGAGAACAGATACCACCAAAAGTCCAAAATTCAACACCAGTGTTGTAAATATGCAATTATAAATCAATAGAAATAAATAATAAGTAAAGTTACTCAGTTTGAGAAGTCTAGCTAGCAATACTGGCTTTCAAAAATGTGGACATTGAGTACTTTCCTCTGCATTAAAAATTGAAGATATTTGATTGAAAACATAGAAATGTATAGAAAAAGTGAATGTGGATAAAAATGTGTATATTTCATACTTCTTTCACATAATTCACTATTTTATATAAACTGTACATGTTTATAATTGAATTTATGCACTTTCTATTCCAGGTAGCGTTTTTGTATACATGGCATATGAACCAAACTACGACTTTCGCCTGTCTGCTGATTACTGTGATAGGATTCTCTACAAGTTTGCTTTCTGGATTACAAATGCTATATACCTTGTCAGTCTGATAGCACTGCTCGGACTCTGCTGCAGCTGGCTCCAGGAATTCTGTAACAAAAGAGCTCAAAAGCAGTGTTACATAAGGACCGTCTCCTGAAAATGTTGTAAATGAAGAGAAAGTCATTTGGGTAATGCACCAGCAGGACATTTTTACTTCTGTAATCACAGATGTTATAAATATTACATGTACTCTGGAAATATTTGAATGGTCATATGTATGTATTTTAAAATACATTACAGAGAGATCAGGGCAGAGGGATAATACAGACTATAGTACACTACAGTTGTGCTTAATGTAATGTGTAATGACTCAGACTAGGCATATGATCTATTCAGCACTTAATCACCATCAGGTATATTTCTGTCATTTGCAGGTTGGGTGATATTATGGGTTACTAGTTACTGGAAGACTAGTCATCATTTACATTTTTCTGTCCTCTGGTTTATCACTGTGTTGTACATTATTTTGTAGGTTTGTGATGCCTATTCAAAATTGCTTATTCATGGCTACAGAGAATAAGTGTAGTAGTGTTTGTGCCTAAAGCCAAGTCATGTTAACTGTACTTGCTTCTTTTTAATCAGTGACTTTATAAGACCCTGTTTCTTGAAAAACATTATGTAACATGTTCATGTTTCACAAAGATGTTGGTCACTACAAGGATTACAAACTACATTGCTTTATCAGTATACAATAATCTCCTGCGGTCTTAAGAACTACTATAATTGCCTGACTTATAAGTCAATGAAAGGTCATTTTACATGAATCAAAATGAGTCAGTAGTGAAAGTCTAGCAAAATATGGTTCCTCTTTTCATTACCTGTTTTTACTTGCATTATAACTGAACATATGTTGTTGCTGTGGTGCAGAACAGAGCTATGAAACCATATCAAAGTTTATCTCAATAAACCACACAGTTGATCATCTGATATTTTTCCATGTACGATTTTTCATAATTTGATTAAAATTTGAGTTTTTCAACAGGTCTATTTCTATTAAACAGACACACATTTCAGCCAGGATGTGATATCAGATATAGAAGGGAAGTGTAAGATGTACTATGATAAGTATGAACTTGGTAAGCATGACAGGTATGCTAAAAAGTATGAATAAAGTTTTTAATAATTTACAGCATCAATAAAGAACTAACTGTTATAATAAAAGATAATATGCATATACTACACTATCCTGTGGGCTCCAAATGGTTAAAACAATTCTGGTTTGCTGTAAAGACAGGTTGCCCAACTATTAAATTCAGGAAGGAAGATGTGTCAACGTGTTTACGCAGGATATAACTTCTGCAAAAAACAAGATTAACCTCCAGGTTTTACACAGTATAACTACATAGGTTCTTGGTTGTTATTTTACCTTCTTTCAGAAAAGTTTGTTATCTTTCATACTGGACATTTCAGTGAACAGTAACTGAAGATGGAAACAGAAGAAAGAACCTCTGTTTGTAAATCACTAATTGGTAAGAGTTACGCTAATTAAATACATAGGGGGTTGGAGGGCAGTTAGGCTGTGTGTTATTTACAACTATCTGTGTTGGCTGTTTTACTTTTTAGTGCTGCTGAATCTAATTGCTTGGATGCTTCTGATAACAGCTGTGGGATTAGGTAAACAGCAGCTCTAAAATTAATGTATTCTCAAATCCACAAGTTCTTGGCTGTTAATTTACAATTTCAGTTAATTTATAATTTCATAAGATTTGTTTTTATGCCATGGGGTTATACTGATGCAAACAATAAACATGGATAATTGCAGCATTGTGTTTTTGAGTCTTATATTACCTGTGTCATGAAAGTATGCTCTGTTCCATGATTTCTTTAGGAGCCATTCATTTGAGGGAATGCCCCATTAAGCCCTACATTCCTATATATCTGATTGTTATTGGTGGGTGTGGGATCATTTTATTGATGTTGGCCTACTGGATGAACACGCTGCATGAAGGATTCTGGTTTCAGATCTGCATTCTAAGTATTATATGCATTAGTGTTTTCAGCGTCATCTGGTTTCTTACAGGTAAGAAATGGTCTGAGAAAGAGAAATGAAAGATGAGGGTAAAGAAACTGTCGTAGTGGAAAATTAAGAAGACACGGTTACTGAATCTTGACATACCCTTTTATGATAATTCACAGCTGCAAACTCTGTGCAATTTTTGATGAAAGAACATTAAAAAATTAGTAAGCTTGGTCAAGTAAATGGTCAGTGTTAAATGGAAATGACTCAGACAGATGTTTCCATAATCAGCAGTTCACTCACTGGTCCTCAATCTGCCAATGTTTTGCTTTTCAGGAACAGTCTGGATTTACTCCATATATCCTCCAAACTTCAACTCCTCAGCTGTGGGACACTACTGCCAGAGGACTCTTTACCTGTTTGCCTTTTGGTTCAATATCCTGGCCTTTTTGTGTGTGGTTTTTGTAATTCCTTGCTGTATATGTTATCTTTTGTACGAGTCTGTTAGGACTATACATGGATAATATCATGTTTTTGCTAGCATTTACATTTTGTAATAGTTGTCCAAACTTTTCTAACTTTTGTATTCATGACAAGTCCACTATCTCTTCTCTCTTATTTTGTTTACATATAACTGTCTTCGGGTTTTAGAATATTACAGCCGAGACACCGCCCATTGATCCAATAGGCGCGCTTAATAATGACGGAATCCGTGTCCAGCCAATGGCCGTTTAAGAGCTTAAACAAACATGCGACTGTTGACTTTATGAAGTTATGCAGGGCTGTTTTAGGTCTTTACAAGTTCTTATGTATAACGCGTCCCTGCTTTTTTAGAAGCCATGGCCGGTAAGTACAAATTTAATGTTAAAAAGAAGAGAATGTTTATTACCTGCACATGCCTCGGGCCTGTATATCCCCGGATGATCTGATCATCAGTCTGCTGTCTCGCTAACACAGGCTTTGGTTTTGCCCAAATTAAATATATTGTAGGTTAAATCTAATCTAGTGTAGGTTTTAGCTTGTGTTCTCCGTGGTGAGATTTCACAATACGATTCACACCGTACAAGAGCAACACCTTGATGTGAGCTGTCAGCTGTCTGGACTATCAGATACAGTGGGGTGTATCCTAATCTAAACCGGTCCTGTTTATCTTGTTGTGGAATGCTGTGGCTTAACATTATTTATGTGAATAAACATAAATTTGTATATAAAATGGCACCATACTTCCTGTTCCATACAAACAATAAAAGTCTTTACTAGGATACAGGGTAGAGTTTTTGGACATGATGTTATGACCAGGGACATGAACTAACAATGTAAAAATATGAGTTGTCTTTGAAATAAAACAGTGTTATTCATATATATATATATGGCACATTGCCACCTCATAACTTTATGGTCCTGGGTACAGTCTTGAGCTCGGGTTACTGTCTGTATGGAGACAGTTCTCCATGTGTCAGTGTGGGTTTCCTCTGGGTCCTCAGAATTTCCTCACACCTCTAAAAAAAATGGCCTGTAAGTGGACTGGCTATGCTAAATGGCTATGCACCTATGCAAGGTGTCAGTGAATGCATTGTGATGGACTGGCAACTGAACCTGAGGAGGATAAAGCTCTTACTGAAGAGGAATCCACATCTAATATATATTATATCATACATTATATCTTCTATATTCAATGTCAGTCTTATATGCCATTGTATTGTTATGTGCTGCGTCATGGTCCTGGGGAAATGACATTTCGTCCGAATGTATACAAGCTGTATAAAGGAATGACAATTAAAAAAAATAAAAAATCTCCAGGACCACATAACAATACAGTGGCACAAGTACACAGGACTACATAAAATGCAGATACATGACAGCATAAGACAAGTGCGAACAATACAAGGATTTATAGACTCACCGGACATTTTATTAGGAACACTATACCAATACTGGGTAGGGCCTCCCTTTGCTCTCAAAACAGCCTCAATTCTTCATGGCATGGATTCCACAAGATGTAAAGATTCCTTTGAGACTCTCCTCTCCTCCATGTTGACATTGCATCATGCAATTCCTGAAGATTTTTTCAGGTGCACTTTCGTGACTCTTCTGTTATACCACATCCCAAACGTGTTCTATTGGATTCAGATCCAGTGAGTTGGAAGGCCTGAAGAGAGATGGCACCAGGATGCACTACAGGAAGAAGGCAAGCCGGCGGAGGCAATGTGATGCTCTGGGCAATATTCTGCTGGGAAACCTTGGGTCCTGGCATTTATGTGGATGTTACTTTGACACGTACCACCTACCTAAACATTGTTGCAGGCCAAGTACACCCCTTCATGGCAACAGTATTCCCTAATGTCAGTGGCCTCTTACAGCAGGATAATGCGCCCTGCCACACTGCAAAATTGTTCAGGGATAGTTTGAGAAACATGACAAAGAGATCAAGGTGTTGACTTGGCTTCCAATTTCCCCAGCTGTCAATCCGATCTGTGGGATGTGTTGGACAAACAAGTCTGATCCATGGAGGCCCCACCTCCCAACTTACAAGACTTAAAGGATCTGCTGCTAACGTCTTGGTGCCAGATACTACAGCACACCTTCAGAGGTCTTGTGGAGTCCATTCCTCAACGGGTCAGAGCTGTTTTGGAGGCACAAGAGGGACCTACACAATATTAGGCAGGTGGTTTTATGGCTGCGCAGTGATCTATTTAACTTTGTTTAACTAATTTAACTATATTTATTTAAGCAAATGTTGTTTACAACAGTGTTCATGTCTCATCAAGTTGCAGAACTGGTGGCAAAATGCTTGCAGGCACGAGACATGGCTTATTGTCCCTATAGCCAGTTCCCGGTTGGTGCTGCTATTCTGACATCAGGAGGTGCCATAATCACAGGTACACATGAATGGGTTATGGTTGGCAACTTTCAGTTCTGGACTGCAATGATCAAATTTTTTACACTGAACATGATGAATACTAATAGGGGAAAACTCAAGCATGCCATACTACTGACGTCCAGGACTGGATTAGTCAATGCTTTATATAGGCCAAAATCATAATAATGATTTATCAGCTGTCAGGACCTGTTCTGACATGCATTGTGTGTATGTGTGTATATCAGGTTGCAATGTAGAGAATGCTTCTTACGGCCTTACAGTCTGTGCAGAGCGAACAGCCATACAGAGAGCTGTAGCTGAGGGCCACAGAAGTTTTACAGCTATAGCAGTCACATGGTAAGGCTCATGCGTTTCAACACTATACAAACTGAGCCAGTGTCATGCGTTACTTATTGGCAAGTATGTAGAGGGAAGCATGTTTATCTGGGGCAAAGGAACTGGTTTAGTCAGATGTCAGGTGTACCATTGAGAGCAAGTTGATTTATTAAATGCTTATGTTGACATTATTAACATTTGCTTTTGCTTTCCCTCAGTGATATTAAAGATAGTTTTGTGGGACCCTGTGGGGCCTGTCGACAGGTTTTAATGGAGGTAAGGTCTACGTTTTCATATATTTGAGTGTATATGTGGGAATTACTGCAATAAATATTAGGTTTTTGCTCTAATCTAGCATACCACTTATTGTATTTATTCATCTCTCTTCCTCTCAGTTTGGTACAGAATGGGACATTTATCTGACAAAGCCTGATGGGTCCTATAAGAAAACAAGTCTGAGAGAGCTGCTGCCTTTAGCATTCAGCCCAGCTCACCTGGCAGAAGACGGCAATTAAAACAATAGCTTTTTAGGACGGTCTGTTTTGTTCTTCTTACTCTGAATTAGAAGTGTACATTGGGACTGCTAAAAATTGGCAGGATCAGGTATTTTTTTTTTTTTAAAAACTCCCATTTAGGTGGGAGTGGGCGGTCAGATCTGAACCTCGCAGGATGAAGAAAGGCCAGGGAGTATTCTGGATGCAGCAGTTTGTTTGTGTGGCACTGTGCGGTGCCACTATCTTCAAGAGCTTTATTCTGTTTCAGAATAACTGTGGTTTTAATGACTAATTTATTTATATTTTGGGGAATAAACTAGCCTTTAACTCAACATCCCTACTCAACCCTTTTACATCCCTAATCAAACACTTGCATTTTCATTTTTTTGGGGAGGACATCAGATATTCCAAACCCTCAGTTTTTCATATCCTCAGGTATTATCATTCTCAAGTTAGAGCTATAAAATGATCATTTAGTAATAACAACCAGCCCTTAAATTAACCAATAAACAATTAACCTTTTTTTGAAAATATGAAATCTAGCTTTTGCTGATACTGAATCACGAATGTAGCTAAAGATGTACCACAAGAGGGCGCAACAAGAACAAGTGGTGCAGAATTTAGGTATTGTTAGAACACCACTGAACTAAAATCTTCAGAGAGCATGTCTCAAATTTAAATAAGCTCTTTCCTCCTCAATATACATATTTAAAATACATATTAATTGATATAAATATTTCACAGCTTTGTAGTCATATGAGTGTTCATCATCTTTCAGAGAACCTTTTCCCTTCATTTGTGAAACTGAAAAGAAAGTGCTCAGTGTAGAGGAAGGAAAGTGTGGGACTGATCCATGTGCCCCTGGTGCCCCACGGGGCTGTTTGAAATTCTCCTCTGCGCCATGGAGGGGACAACATTCAGTTCTGTCACCCGGGAAAAACACTCTGACATTGTTCTCTGTGAGAGGCAGAGAGGGAGAAAGCGGGGAGGGGGTAAAAGCGTGAGAGAGAATGAACGAGAGGGGGAAAAAAAATAAGTAAAAGGAAAAGAATACAAGCTAGGCTTTGTTTCCATGAGGTACTACTGAGAGCAAGGAAATTACACTCATCTCAAAGCTAGAAATGAGCAGTACTGAAAAGCAGATAAGATATAAGACAAGAAGAGATAAAAAGGAAAAGACAAAAGGTGACGATAAGACAGCTGACAAAGCAGTGTTCACATTGGTGAAATAACATGGCTGAGCATTTCAGAAAGGGGAGAGCAGATAAGTAATAAGAGAGTGCTTTTTTTTCTTGGCTTAAGCAAATACAGGACACAGCAGGAACTACTTGTCTCTTATGTACACAGACACACAGTTTGTTAACACTATTTTACTAGGCTTTGTTGTTTACACACATTCTGTATTTAAATACAGATAAATAGTATTTCACAGATAAGTGCTTATGTGCTGTACACTTTTTATTTAAAATTGAGACATATATCATACAATCATGGTATTATGTTTTCTTTCACTAGTGGTACAATATAGCTCTATAGCCTGACCTAATACAGGTGCTAAAAGGATCTTTTAATTTCATGACTTAATTTTAACTTCAAAATTCTGTTATATTAGTAACATTAATAAATAATGGTTGCCCTTATTTTAAATGGTTACAAGACCAGAACATGTGGTGCCCTGAGGGACACAAGCCTGCTTCTTTACTAAATATTTTGTTACAACACATACTTGAGACTTGTATGCAATTCTCTGATACTCTGCAACTTTCAAATATCTGAACAATACATGGTGTGTGCAGTTGTAAAATGCAGTGCCCTCTTTCAAAATTTTTGTTTTATGTCCATTTGGACACACGCACACAAAAAACCTGACAAGTAAGCACAGAAATTAAAAGGAATTTATCAACATTGGGTGTGTAGTCATCTCATTTTTGTACTTATTTTAACTTTAAAATGATCTATATTATTTGGAACAGCAATGAAAGTCATTTTGGCATCGCTATTCCATATGGACTTCAGGCAATAAAGTAGTAAATTCCAGTGTATATAGAAATGCATGGCTATAAATACAAATGAAAGCTGTTAGCATCCTGCATATCCTGCAAGGAAAATATAGCCATACTGCAGCTTTGAGGGTTTTTTTTTCCTAACAATGACATAAAACATAAAAGGCAGAAAAACAACCCTCTTGAAGGACCAATCCAGTTCACTCTAGTTTTTATTATTTATTTTTTCATGCCTTTGATGCTGGGCTTAGACAGCAGGATCAAGCAGGCTGTGGCGGGTCCACTCTAACCCCTGTTGAATATGTCTGTAAAGCCCTGCATCCCCTGCTGTGCCATGAGGAAAAAATAAACCAAGTTTTATAAGAGAGAGAATGGGCGCATAGGATAATGAAGAATGTTTTGAAGGAGAATGCTTTGGTCCTGTGACCAGCATATGCTACAGAGAGGAAATTGTAGGTCAAAGGTTGGAGCTGAGGGAGGATTATGCACTGGTGTGAGCATGAACACTGAAATGACCACAGCATACCGAAGTCTAATAATGTGTATTATGAAAAAAAGAGTGGGGGAGTACCATTACTTTGGATCACAGCTACATTAATTTTACTTGGGCAGGTGGCTAAAATGAGTAGACTATGATGACACAAAACAAGAAAACATGAAATTTTTTTAGTTTTCTTTTTTTTTTTTTAGAAACAAAGTTCAGCATTGGGCCTACTGAGAAATCACAGCTTATGCCTGTACTTTGCTCTTTAATAGTTTAGAAACAATTCCGCATTACGCCTACTGATAAATTATAGCTTATGACTGAACTTTGCCTCTTTTACAGTTTGAGGACATGGCTATGCATGCACAGCTGTATATTAACAGATATCATAATGACAAATGTCCTTCAGGGTAAACTACTGTACTTTGAACTTGAGTCACAATCTCAAGCAAGTAATATTTTATGACAGGTCGACATAATCGCTGCTGATACCATGATTAGCTGATTTCCAGTATAAGCTTACTCAGGCTACATTGTTGATTCATTCAAGTCCTACAATAAGCCGGCTAAATGAACAGCTGCACAGGGTTCGTTTATCAGGATAAATGGGAAAGAATCATTCTTAATGAAGCACAGACACTGCAGGCACAGTAAAATTAATGCTGGAATGCTTCCTGGAGTTGTCAGTGTAGTTTTTTAGTGCCTTTCTGAAAGTACAATTATTTAAAAAGATAGTTGTAATGTTGAGTAATTTTCATTTATTAAGTAGAAGTCAGAGTAATTTCATGACACAAATTCAACCATATATAGGCCAAAAAAAAAAGAACAACCACTGGTCAAAATGCAGCAGACTTTATCCAGAGAAAAAATGGCTAATATGGTTCATGGCATATAGGAGCCAAAACAGTGAGCTGAGTCAAATTATTTGACTCACTAGCACACTAAATGGTGGACCAACTGTAATAAAACTGTAGTTTAATATGCATACGACAACGCGGAATGTGTTCAGGATAATTTGTCTGGCTGCAGAAAGAAGGACTTGGCTTCGTGGCTACTCTGTAGTTCCTAATATCCGGTATAGCTCTAATGATTCGGTTGAAACACCTGCAACACTACAATGAGCCGCATATGATTAATTCATTCTGCATGAATTGCATAGGAGTAATAAACCTCTCAGACTTGAGGTTAGAGTTGGGGTGGCAAGGCTTATGACAGTGGGGGTGGCTGCCAACCTGTGCCACCAGGGTTATGACCCTGGATGTGACCAAGGGGCCATGAAAAAAATGCAATATCACTTCATGACAGCACTGTCTGGTCTTATCAGCATGCCAGCTTCTCAGGGCCCCTCGTTCTTACGTCCTCAAATCTAGCCAATAGCAATGCAGGGGCGGAGTTTAGAACCAGGGCTGGTCTGTAGGACTATATAAGAGCTAGTGTCACTCCCACAGCGCCTTCTGATGTAAGTGCCAGGATTTGGACCCACAGAGGACCTGTTAGAAGAGACCTATTCACTGTCTTTATCGGTAATGTAAAGTTTAAGCAATACTCTTGAGTTCTGATATAATGATATAGCTTAGGTTACATTTGAATAGATATATTATTAATTAATAATAATGAATTAAGACAAAGACCTTTTTAGAGTTAACATTTGTCATAGCACAGATTTATGTCAGAGCAGCGATATAAAATTGTTTAGTTAAGGAACTTGAGGCTGTTTAATGTCATAGTTTATGTCTTATGTTCTGGCTAAGAATTCACCTGAGACACCATGAGTACAGAGGCTGATATGAAGGAGGTGGAGCTGAATGAGATGGAGCAGGAGAAGCAGTCGATGAACACAGACACGGAGAAGAATGGAAGTGTGAAAGTGAAGGTGCCAGAGGAGAAAGAGGTCAAATTCACCGGCCTGACTAAAGAAGAGCTGATGAGAGTAGCAGGCACCACAGGGTACACACTCTCAAACAGAGCAAGCCTTTCTTATTGGGGTGTAATTTCACAAACTATCAGCATTAGGCCTACAACATTTCTATTGATTTCCCTGAACAACGCAGATATTTCTAGTGCTCTTATTGACTAAAAGCTTTAAACACCATCTGTGTGTTGTGTGAGATTACTGTGCATCTTTGCACAGCAGGTTCTGTACCTTAGATTTGTACCACATTCACAAACACATTGTATCTTTACATGTTTTTGACAAGAGAGGTAGACACTATACCCACTGTAGAGTAACAACAGCAGCAACAATTTCCTGATTGTCTAATGACAAGTGATTCTTAGGATGCACCCCTACTTTGAAACTGACTCTCGCTGTGTTTTCAGATGGGTGCGGATTCGCTGGGTCTTGTTGGTTCTGTTCTGGCTCGGCTGGGTTGGAATGCTGGCCGGGGCAGTGGTGATCATTGTTCAGGCTCCCCGGTGTAAACCTGTTCCTGACATGCACTGGTGGAATGAGGGTCCACTCTACCAGATATCTGATGTGAACAGCTACTCTGAAGGCATTAAAGGTACTGCAATAACTGTCCTTTTAGGTTAAACTGACATTGTATTTCAAGCTCTTAGGTCTGCATTTTGCAACATATTTCAGTTACAAAATTATAGTAGCTTTCCAGGGACAAGTTAAAATATTGTTTTTCTATTAAGACTTAATTCTTATCCTACTTGTCTTATCTTATCCTATGTTTCCCAGAAATCGTCTAGTAATCACTAAATCACTGAAAGGCAATAGACAACCTTCAACCTCAATCATGGAACAGCTTGCACTTAAATTTACAAAATAATACATTATGATATTTTATAAATAATTCTTTGAATGATGGTACGAGTTCAGTGACCCAGACTTACGTTCCTTGCTTTCATCACTATATACCATTCCTATTAGTTTCAGTGTAGTTACTGAATAATTGGCATCAAGATAAGTAACTGTATAATAAACAGACAGTTTAAGGAGGTTAAAGTTAAATTTTGAGTGTGGGCAAAATACCAATCATTTAAGATGGATGCCACTATGCAATTCAATCACTATTAATTATTATTTATTATTACTTATTATTATTTTTTTTAACACTAGGTTTGGTAGGCTAGTGTATGGTCTCAGTCAAAGTTATTGCAAAACTTGCCAGCGTCTTATGACCCTCATTCTGGAGATCACATGCTGAACTTGAGAAATAGTCCACAATCTGCTTCCCTCATCAAAATTTATTGCCTGCTCTGGGTTTTCATGTTTTATTTTTTCTCTTTTTTTGGTAGATCTCTGTTGGGTAATTGTAATGAAAGACAGGGGTCCTGTGTACAGTCAGACCCACGAAAATGCATTTCAACTCAGATACAATTAAATGCTCTTGGTGTTATATCAGTTATCAACCACAAAAAATCTTAATATTTAATATTGATGAACACTGTGTATTGTAATAACTGTGGTTAATGGGTAAAGATTTGCCACAGGGTTGTGGTTTGGATTGATGTGTTGTAAAATACAAAACAAAATACTGATTTTGTTCTCTCTCTCTCTCTCTCTCTCTCTCTCTCTCTCTCATTGCAGAAATAGAAAACAACCTGGACAGTCTGAACCAGCTGAAGGTGAAAGGGTTGATCCTGGGCCCAATCCACACTGGTCAGGCAGACCAAATGAGTACACTGAATTTGAAAGACATAGACCCTGTGCTGGGCACTCAGAAAGACCTGGACAGCCTACTAGAAAAAGCCCACAAGAAGGGTGCGTGTCCCTATATACTCATGACCTAAATAATCATGATTACTGCAACACTTACGGACTACTCTCCAAAAAAAACATCACTGAATTGTTTTGATTCATTTGTGTACACTCCAGGGGAAACTCGTGATGGTGTTATTTTATACAGCATTGTGGTATATTTACTTGTTTCTGTGTCTCGCTCAGGTATCTCTATAGTTCTGGATCTGACACCCAACTATAAGGGAGCTGCAGCTTGGTTCAACAACGTCGCTGATGCTCTTGAAAAACTTCAGGTGAGAGTTAAAATTTGTCAGACTTGTAGAGTATAAAAAATGAATGTGCAAACATTCGAATGAGGTCATATTTCTTGCATGAGAACATATGACTGTACAGAAGAATCTTTTTCTCTTGCTGTCTACCAGGATGCATGTGCCTACTGGCTCCAAAAAGGAGTGGATGGCTTTCTCATTTCTGACCTAAGCCAGGTTGCCAATACTGCTACCTGGAAGTCCATCCAGAATGTTGTTCATCCCAACACCACAGAAGGGACTAAAAAAAGGTAAGTAGGGCTGTAGAGACACCTTGTGGTTACACTGAAGTATTTTCCCAAAGTTTTTTTTTTTTTTTTTTTTTAAAGCAATGTTGCTAGTTCCCCCTACTTGTATCTTAGTGTTATAGCATAATCACAATTAATCGACGCTTACATTAGGAATAAGGGTGTACTGTAAGTCCAGCATCATACAAGAAAAATAAAAAATAGCAAAATAAAATTGCTTTTCTTTACAGAACCTCCTCGATATGTCCATCACTTTTTTCTCAAAACACAAACTCTGAATTATTTAGATTTGTTCTTCCTTGCTCTGGTACATCATGGTCTGGAAATATACAAATATATCTATGAACTCTATAACGCTGGACTTATATTTATTTACTGGGTATTATATAACAAATGACACATTTATAATAAAACCTAAAACTGAGTCTTATTTAAAGAGAGAAATCTATACCTTGCTAATGTCTTTGTTCTTTCTTAGTGCTCTGATAGGTTCAGTCACCAAGCTGCCTGCAGACAATGCGTCTCTGCTGCTGGAGCAGTCTGGAGTTGATCTGTTGCTAACCAGACTGAAAGGTTTTAATCTGTCTGGGGTGCAGGAGACTGAGGACATAATCAAGCTCTATCCCAACCACTCTAGCCTTGCCTGGAGCATGAGTAAACACACTTCAGGTTTGCCCACACGCCTCTACCATATGCTGCTCTTCACCCTGCCTGGCACCCCAGTGTTCAACAGAGGAGATGAGGTTGGACTGACAGAGGGCGTAAGTACAGATGGTTGAATAGATAGAAAAGGACTTACTAAAATCTCCAATGTAGAAATATATGAAAAAAAACATAGTTACACTGCTTAGTTTTTTCTGTGAAGAGTTTGAAATTGAAATATTTCTTCTCAGGAATCCCTTACTGGAATTTGGGACTTGGAAAATCCAGCTGAGGAGAACAATGAAACAGCAAAGGTGATAACAAACATGTTATTGCATTAGCTACTTTTGTCGGTAAAATAGTTCCTTATTCTACCTAACCTCAGGTCTACATTTCCTTGCAATACTGATATCTCAGAATGCAATATGCAAATGAGTAAAACTCTATTTAAAAAAAAAAAAAAAACTAATGTGGTCTGTGACTAGTCTGATCAATCACAGATGTTCCAGATAAGGTTTTTGCGGGTGCCTTAATGATTTGTGGTATTGTCATGAAGAAATAGTTAAATTAATGCAGGCCCATGATTAATGAGTTCACCACTTTCAGTATTTGCAAGGCACAGTGCCATCACCATTTTTTGAAATGTACTAGCAATATTTTATTGCTGCAATTTTTGGAGTAAAAAAAATGACTGACATAAATTTAGAAGTATGTTTATAGCAAGAATATGAGATGCCTGTGTTTATACTGTACATAAATGCTTACAGTTAGTTTTTAACATACTGTGATTTTCAGACTAAACAGCAAGCAAAAAAAAGGTCCAAAAGCATCATATTATTTATTGTATTCATTGTAGGTATGAAAAGGTATTGATCAGTGAAATATGACTTTTATAAAATATAGTGCTTGCTTTGTAGGATTAAACCATAGATTTCTGCAGGTAAATCTGAGGGGTTTTACAAATACAGGACCAAATGTACATTAAAAGCTGTTTAATCTGTTTTGAAGCTTCACTCACTCTCCCTTCTCTCTGTCACACCTCACACTTCTCTCTCCCTCTCTCTGTCTCAGACTATAAGAGCAGAACGCAGTGCAGTGCGAAGCTTCTTTAAAGCTCTCAGTGACCTCAGAGGTAAAGAAAGAGCCTTGCTGCATGGTGAATATGCCTCTCTACACAGCTCCATCTCCTCGTTTGCATTCCTCCGCCTGTGGGATCAGAGTGACCGCTTCATCACGGCCTTAAACTGGGGCAATTCCCCCGTCACAATGACGCTGACCAACAGCGATCTCCCTGCTGAGGCCAGGGTCCGTCTCAGTACAGATGCAGAGAAGCTAGCTGTGGACCGCATGGTGCCTTTGGAGAAACTACAGCTAGAGGCCAAACAAGCAGTTTTATTGTCCTATCCTTATACAGGATAGGAACATTAGTAAAAATACACATGTAATAACACAAGGCTCCTTTTCAGAATAGAAGGCTAATGTTAAACAAGCTCTGTTTGTTCTCATGGCTATGCTCATTTTAGTTTTGGACTATGGAAGAATGCAGTGTCTGTTTTAGAAATTAGTTTCCTACAAAAAGTTTTAGTTGTATTCTAATACTAACATATAAGGGCAAAATGGGTGCATTGAAACAGCATTATTACAGCTGGATAGGACATTCTAGCTTTGTGTGTATGGGCCACCATGAAAAAATAAATGCAAAAAAAAAATAAACACTGAATATGATGCATCTGGTTTCATCTAACTGCTTTGTCTCTCTCTCTCTCACACACACACACACACACACACACACACACACACACACACACACAGTCTCCTCTTGTGACTAGGATGCAATGTACGTGTTTTTGATTTCTGTCACTGTGACTTTATATAAAGCACAGACAACGTGTGTGTCTTTTGGCCATGTGCCACCTGCCGTTATTTTACAGGGCAGGAAAAGGAAGAGTATAAGTATGTACAGGTGTGTCTAAGTATGTCATACACACCACTGTTCTGTACTATATAAAACTCAAGTACTTCCTCTTTACTGAAGCTGAAGATGAAAAAGCATTTTTTTTTCCATACAACTATCCATACACCAACATGTTGGTGCGGTCTGCTTGGTAATTAATTGCCATGTTTGGTTAGGTAATCTGTCAAACTCATTTGTATGATGCTCTCACTTGCATTGTGCTAACAGATGTATTTGTATTGAGACCCTTGATTCCTAGCTAAATAATGGTAAAGCTGTTATGTCTTTTATTGTGTTGCTTATCACCTTAGACAACGATCAAGATCATAGCAGGTTTTTACAGTATAGCAATGCAATAAAGCCGCAGTATAACGGCGTCAGACACTCTGGAGGTGTACATGTCTGCCCACTTTCTCTTTTTCTTTTCTCATTTCTATTCTTTTAGCACCCCATTTTCACACAGTTTTATAAAATTATAGCATGGCTTTTTGAATGTGTGAATTTGCAGGATTGTAGCATTCACATTTCTTCTCACTTATGAAGAAAAGTCAGTGGTTTGCATTTCTCAAAAAGAACAATAAGTAGGTGGTAAAGTATACTACATTTCTCAGGTTACAAACCTTTATTATAAATTCAGAATTTAATTAAGCTTTCAAAAACACTGCAGGTGAATTTTACTGATATTTATATATACAAATAGATTTATAAACAAAACTGTTTTACATTTGTAAAAATATTTCATAATGAATATAATCAAGGAACAAATAAACCTAATGCTCAGAATCAGATGTGTTCATTCTTAGTAGATTATATTTATCATAGACAATTCGCCGTTGGTTCTTAAGAAAACTGGTAAATTAGTTTAATAATGAATGTTAGAAGTCTGGAATGATGTGGAAAACTAATGAAGGTAAGATCACTTCGTTAGTTGTTTTGTTTAAGAATTAGGAATAAGGCTTTCTATCCACATTTTTAGTGTCTCCTAAAACACTGTCAAATCTCTCGTCAGGTGATTGATGCATGCTGATAAAATTCCTAGTAAAAACATGATTCATTAATAAATCATTTAAGCTCATTTTATTACCTTTTTTCAGTGGAAAACAAATGCTTTTAAGCCATTTGTGTACAAGGTTTTTTTTATCCCCCATTTGTTTCTTTCTTCTACCTTTCTGACTAGTGCCAGGTCTGGCCACAAAACTGTAGATAAATGGTAGATAAAAAATGAAACATACCTCTATTAATTAATGATTCTGAGTACTACTCAATACTATAATTTAGGAAAAAATATAATTCCAAAAAAAAAAGAAATCCATATTGTTTTATTATCTTAAACCTTTAAAACACTGAAGTCGTTGAACACTGAAATAAAAAAAAAAAAAAGTCTTAAATGTAAAATATTTCATATTAAATTTGCCTCATGAGTCTTCTGAACTGAGCAAAACTGAACTCATTTGTTAGGGATAAATGATTCTGTATACATAACATACTGCATTCATCATGCGAGATCGTGGATTTATGTGTGCATCAAGATTTATGAGAACATTCAGTGTTTGTTCCTTAAAACATGTTTTACTTAAATGATTCAGCTTTAAAAGTGATTCCCTGAAGCAGTTCAAACAGAACTAAGGTGCGTTTTTATGTCTGAATTCTCTTGAATTACCTTTGAATTACCTTGAATTTTACATTCATAACAATATTAATATATTTTTAAAGAAGTCTTTAAAGATGACTGAAATTGAAAATATTCATTTAACCCATGTACCTGATAGCTAATACCTAATAGTGAGACTTGAGTTCCAGACACACATGCAAAATTATATTCTTGTTAGCACTGTTGAAAATAGGTAGAATAATCAGAAGGACTACTTTGTCAAAAAAAAAAAAAAAGAGGTTGAAAAAAATCATAACAAGAAATCGTTTTATAATGTTACTGTACAGAAGCCACAATACGTTGCCTCGGTGTCTGTGTATACGTGTGTGTGTTCAGCTCCAGCTGTCAGTGGGACATGGTGATATTTGAAGCTATACCATAGAGTGTGACAGATTTCTGGTAAAGCGCGACGTTGCTGTCTTGTTATGACAATGTGTGGTCACAGAGATGTGGGTATAACATGTTAAGGTGTGTATGTGTGTGTAAGTGTATGTTTTTTTCAGTGGGGATGGGTGTTTCAGTTTGACTCGGGTCAGCTTTTGACGGCAGTGAATAGGGTTTTTTTTGTGTGGGTTCGAGAAAAGGTCTTTTATACAGAGACTAATCTAACAGTCAGATCTTTTTTTCCTGAGATTAAAGGTTTTACAGTGCAGATGAGTTTGCAATATGTGAAAACCAAATAATCTGCAACCAAGAACCATCTACACTGCTTCTATAAGGAATCATCTATATTTCTACAACATTTTTTTTTTTAATAATTACTTCGGTTTAATTGCTCTCTTGGTTTTAGTTTTGTTATGAACATGAAGCTTAACTCTCTCACTGTCTCTCTATAACCCTGTCTGCCTATTTGTCTTTCTCTCTTTCACCAGATGCTAATGAGCGAGAACGCCCCCTCTTGCCCTGACAATGTGAAACTGCTCTCAGAGCGATGCACAGTCATGCCCCGACTCTCAGTTTTACTGGGTCAGCCCACTGACATTCACAGCACTCCAGCTAACTTGTGCTATCTTCACCTTTAATCTTCATCATTCATACAGCAACAGTGTAAATTTAATTGCATTATAAGATTCAGTTTTTCAAAAAAAAGGGCAATCTTCTTTTTTTTAAATCTATTGTTATAAGCAGATGTCATTCTCATCGGTTTATTCATCAATAGGGCTACATTACCAGTGTGAATTTATATTGCCACTTTTACAGCAACTGTACAAACATGTCATAACCTCTTTTGTATTATAACACCTTACAAACAAACATCAAAAATATTACACTGTGATACTATGGATGATTATATTTAACCCTAATCACGCTCAGCCATGAAAAAGGGTGAAAAAATTAAGTAAAATGTCATTGGTAAATAAAGAAATAAATGAATGAATAAATGCGAAAGACAAACGAGTGAAAAAAAAAGACAAGCAAAGGGAAAGGATGAGCGCTTTGTCAAACTGAGAGCTGCTCTGATGGGTTGACTTGGCGTGTTACATGTTTTTTATTCTCTGTGATGTTTTTTTCTTTTTGTTTCCAGGATCCCAGTGACGAAGTCTTCAAGAGATCAGAAGAAGAGAGACTGTCATACCAAAGCCCAAACCATTACCAACGCCTCCACTGTCTCTCTCTCTCTCTCTCTCTCTTTTCTCGTATGGGTGTATGCCCAAAACACACACACACACACACACACACACACACACACACACACACACACACACACACACACACACACCTCTCATCTCGTGTCCTCTGTGACAACATACGGCAACTTCCAGGCCCGGACTAAAACTTGAAAGGTAAGTCATATCATTCTATATTTATGATTAAATCTCCTGTAACGTACACTTATGGTTGACAAAATGCGTTAACAACATGCTGTATGCATTTAAATATGATCCAGAAAAGATGAAAACATACCGCTGTTATTGCTCTACAAGTCAAAAAACCCTTCAAGAGTTTTTCAAGGGTTCTTTGGACAGTTAAGGGTTGTTACCGTCCTAAAAGGGTTCTGCTTAGAGCCCTTTCTGATAGGGAAACACTCATTTGTATAGTTCTACAAATACAGAATACAATATTTAAGGGTTCACCCAGAAGGACATTCAAAGAATCCTTGCTGATTTTAGGTTAAACTCCCCCCCACCATGAGTGCACTAGTAAACTTTACAACTGAGCAAGGTTACTACGAGAACCTGTAACAAGCTTTGTAGACTCGAGGCTTAGCTGTTTCTAATATCTGAATAATGAAATATGAAAAGTCCTACTGCAAAATTGCCCTTACATTGTGAAAATACTTGACATACATACATACATATTCACAGACTAATAGTTTTAAATGTTCATTTTTGACCATATGTCCACTGTCATGCAAAATTTTGAGTCTGTAAGTGTTCTTCGGTTGTCCCTCTGGAGACCTTTAGGGTTCTATGTAGAAGCCTACAACCAAGTGTTTCCTTGTCAGAAAGGGGTCCAAGTAAAACCCTTTTAGGAGGCCAAGAAAGCTTAATTTTATAATCAACCCCTAAAGAACCCATGAAGAACTTTTTTTTCCTAAGAGTGCAAGTATTGCAATTCAAATCATTTTTCTGTGTTTATTAGTTCATTTGTGACTATTCAATTCTAACAGCATTAGACTGCAGACTATATAACTATACATATTATAGATCGATAAATGTGATGGCTCAGGTATTTTGGCTAAATGTGTCAAAAGTAGCTGAAAAGATTATTGGGCTGTTACTGTTACACTGTTACTGTTATTCATTATTGCATGGCTATCAGGATTTTGCGGACATGAAAAGACAAAAGAACAGAACGATCTTTGAAAAGTCTTCCATCTGTTCCTATAACTTTATATTTAAATAATCATCTCTGTAGTAAATGATTCTACATATAAATGAATCTACAGTAAGGACAAACTTGGAATGATCTCCATTGTTAGATGTTCTGGTGGGATGTTGGGGAAGAATCGGAGTGGTGTGTATATGTCTCTTCCTGGTGGTGTTTAGAGGGCCCAGCTATAAGTGTTTATCAGATTCAACCTCTGAAATTCTTTATGCAAATTCCGAGGCCTGAGGCCATACCGGTAAGAAAAAGCACTGAAAAAGAGAAGAAGAAAATAAGTAGGCTGTTGATTTATTCATATCTTTAAAGCCTTGTTCCCCAAAGTGGGGACCGCGGACCAGCAGGTCTGCAATAGCCATGCCGTGTCCAATTTTATTAGTATTTTTAAAGTAATATGATAGCTATGGAGATCAATAAAACTATTAAATAGGTGTAACAGTTATTTAGTTCTTATAAGTCTAATTGTCTGGTCACTTGAATTGGAAGAATTTAATGTGAGGCTTGAGTACTGAACATATACATAAATAATGACAAATCTATTTGCAATTTTTTTTTATATAAAAAAACCAAACACACACACCCACACACACACACACCCACACACTCACAAAATTGTTTCAAAACTTCACTTTAACTCAGTGTACGTGTTTTTTTGTTGGGTTTTTTGGATTAGGTGTAACGTTCAGGAATAAAAAAAGCTTAAAATTCTCCATTACGTAAAGTAAGTATGATGGTTTATATTGGCCTAATACTTGAATGGTTGGGTGATTTTCATAAAAAAAAAAATCTAATCTGTTTTATGATACAAGGTCTATGTGTGATGATAATAGGTCTATGTAAAGTACTTTTACATCGGAATGTGTTCTTGGCTGAGAACACCTCCAGTCCGGTTTGACTGGGTTTGTGTGGACAATCCAATGGAAACTTATTAACTAATGAATGTAAAAGGAGTTAATTCACTTTCTCCTGTGTTCTGCACAGTCCCACTTACAGTTTGTACCATTGCATATTTCATCATCTAGATGGCAGTTCAGGAAATTCTGATTGCTCAGCAAAAGCTGACGAAGATTTATTTACAGATAATAAAGATTAAAAGACATTTTAGCTAGAGCGCTGACACACAGTCAAACCAGAATTATTAGATATTTAATCTAAACTGCTCATTATTTATTATTTATTGGATCTATGGGAGTACTGTGCATTCGCTGCTAGATGGTAATCAGAGAACACAATCACCAGCACACGTTATTCTTTTTTTTTTAAATAATTGTCAGGTCGTAACTTATTTCATAATACGTGACATGCATTTAATTTTCCCACCAGTGAACGTAAAGTTTGTAGTCTCAGTGACCATTTAAGTTAAATAATTGTACTAAATTTATTATAATTTAATGCCAATATGCAATTGTGTTATGTTATGTTTTTGCACCATGTCAGGAAACTTGTAGTGTTTCTTCCCTGTGCTTATATATATAGTAAACCCGAGAAAAAAATGAATTTCATTTCATATTACAGTTATCCTAGCTGTGACATATTTTGTACAAAATAAATGTTAAATAAGTCATTTCATTCATGTATTGTATCAATCCAAATGTGCCAGTATCCTGGGCTTCCCAGAGGTCTTAATGCCGTATGACGAAATGTACAAGATTTGTTGCGTAGATCTGGATAATCAAAGTAAAGGCATTTGAGAGAACAGGCATTTGTTAACAATGTTTAATTTAATTCACTGTGATTTAATGATTAAATTAATCAAATTAGTGAGCCAATATAAATAAGTTGGTTATTCTGTATATTTGGTCCTTGAGGGACATTTGGAAATATGTGTTTTCTTTTAAATGTGCGGATACAAAACTTGCATGACTGCATGATTTGGGTGTGAAACTTATTAAGCATTTATGCATTAGTCTAGTTACTCAATTCGTTTTTATCCCTGTACAATACTGCAAAATATAATACAATACACATATTTAGCTGCGGACAGATTTATACTAACGCATTTATATTCATTTTAACCATCTTGAATATTTATTTCTGAATTTTTCAGTATGAAAATGAGAAATTAAGGAGTGATGCATTTTTCTGCAGGTAGAGAATGAGAAATTATCTTTAACCTGTCTCCACAGAAGTCACTGAAATAATGAATGGCCCAACTTCTCTGTTCAATTATTCTGAGACAGGCGTCTGGGGGATTCTGAAGAAGAGGAAGAAGTAATCTTTAATTTGAAATTGAAATGTAACAAAGCTTATGAAACCTGGTGTTCTTAATTGCGGTTTACACTACTTGTAGGTGAGAGATTATTTACTGCACCAGTAGGTTGCCCATGATCACAAACCCATTTAAATAAAAAAAACATTTAAAAATGATTCATAAATCTAAATTCTTTTTTGAATTGGTCTAATTTTACTACAAAAAAATTATATTAAATCATTGTATATATCTCGCGTACATACGCCTTAGTGTTAAACACATAATGTAATTCATAAGACACAAAACCTATATGAGAAAAATAAGCCTTTAATGAAAGTATTTTCTGTGATTATTGTGAAAAAAAATAGTGCCGATTGGATTTCCCAGCCTTCGCCTCCCTTTTTGCATTCACATTAAAAATATCGCCTCATAATGTGACTAGATGTAGAGTTAGAGAGCGATGGAGACAGAGAAAAAAGTCCAAACCGCTCCGCTACTTTCCCCCTCCTCTGTTCACTCTTTCACACATCTGACAGAAAACTAGACCAAAAACCTCCTCATTCTTTCCTTCTTTCGCATCCTCTGTTTCCAGTCAGTTACCTGTTCGCCTCCTTTACATGCTTGCGTTTTAACGAGACTTTTGTCTTACACACCTGCATAGTTAAGCCTGAGCAAAGACCCTTCTGCAATTGAAGCGTCACAGTTCTGAGTCTGAAAAATAGATATCTATAGAAATCATCTTAATGTGCAGATGTTCAGATGACTTCCAAAGATATCAATTTTTCAGTATTTTCATAGCCTTATAGGCAGAGGTGGTAAAAGTACCTAAATTCTTTACTCAAAAAAAAGTGCAGTTACTCCTCTAAATAAATAATCAAGTTAATGTACGAAAGTACAAACTCTTAGGTTTACTTCAAGTATGAAAGTAAAAGTACATGAAATATTCAGGAAAGACATCTGCCTCACACTGCATACTGATTTTACTGATATTAAATTCCCTTTCACCAAGGGACCACTGACTGTGAGGAAAAATGAGCTAATGCTAACAACCGCTCAAATGATCTCCCAGATGTTAGCTAGAATGATAAGTCTGACGATACGAACTAGTTAAAAGTTAATAGCTAGCTGTCACAATATAAACTGCCTTGACAAAAAGTGTACCTAGCAACATAAAAGAAACGTAGCGATGTAGTGTTTGAAAAATAGAGCGAGTAGAAAGTAGAGATTTTTCCAAAGTATTATGTGAAAGAAGAGCTTAGGTAAAGTACAGGGGCCCGTTGCACCTGCTGAGTGTAAGGTCGATCGTAAGTCAGGGTGTAAAGTCGATACCATATGCTGAGAGTAGTTCGTTTAAAACCAGCGTGGTAGAATTTCTGTTGCACCAGAGACACATACAAGGTATATCATAACTAGTACTGTGTAAAGTCATCGTGGATGGAGTGATGTATTTCATAATCATGAGCCAATCAGAAACGTGAACATAAACGATAAATATTACATCCACGATCAAGACATGTGAAGACACAGGATGGGATAATGTCCATTTGTTTTCTTACCATTATATGTTTACTTCAGGTTAATTATATTTTAACTGTAGATAAACAAAATCAAAAGGTTTACAGTAAAGCTTTTACAGTTTTTACAGTAAAGTGGTTACTCAATTTATCCATCTCTTGTTTTTGTATTTTACACTGTTCTGCTTGTGCTCTAGTGCGAGGAATTTAATGCCATTTCAGTAATGAGCCATAGCAATGTAAAATAACTAATGCCTGCAAACTTACTTTGCATTTGAATAATCCGACAGGCAGTATAATACTACATTAATGGCGAACGTTTTAAATATGTTGTGGCATATCCTACCTTGCCCATATCACAATTTGACAATATTTTGCACTAGCTGTTGCAGAAACTGTATCTCTGCGAAGTGTCCATGTCCAGCTATCATAGACCACAGACCAACTATCTACATAAAGAAATCCAAAAAAACCCAAAATGCATTTATAGGTCCAAAAACTCTTTTTACTTTGGGGATGCATTGTTCACTTTGAACTGAATCACATAGTAGTTTTATTTTTATTTTATTTTATCTGCACCTACTAGTGCTTAGTTCCAACTTAAGTCTATGTTGAAACTATATAACTTGATGCAACTGTTTTCAGCAGTTATCCATTTACACAGAAACTAGGCTATAACTTGCGTTCAGATGGAGCAATTGGCTGCAGATACTTATACACAGTAAGTGTATACTTTAAAGAACAAACATGTGTACTGTATGGACTATGTACTGTGTGCACTTGGTCTTATTTTGCAGGCCCAGATTTTGTCTGGACTGTCACATGATGTCTTACACATTTGGTTTCTTACCCACACTATGGTAATGCTGAGGTTAATGGAGAGGAGTGTTTTAAATACATTCATACTGTACAGACCTCACAGTTAGCATTCACCCACACCATCCTCAGCATTATCATAGTGTGGGTAAAAACCAAAGGTGTAAGACATGTGACAGTCCAGACAAAATCTGGGCCTGCAAAATAAGACCAAATACAAACTGTATATACATATAAAGGTGTATTGTCTTACACCTTTGGTTTCTTACCCACACTATGATAAAGCTGAGATTAATGGAGAGGATTATTACAGATACATTCACACTGTACAGACCTCACGCCCACATTGTCCTTTTGCACCCACAAGGACATTTAAATTTCTCAGTGTGTGTGAACTGGTTTAACCCTACTACGTTGTATGTGTAGTATGTTTCCCTACCAACATCCAGCAAAGGACAATGTATGCTCATTATTACATTTAAAAGAAGATTATATGATGAAGCTGCAGTGTTTTTTTACTGCACATTTTTTTGCATCTTTCCAAATTCCCATTTTCACTGTTTATTTGTAGGGAATTTTGGTTACTGGGTGCTAATGCATTGCCATTAGATTTACTCCAAAACACATACCATCCCTGTTCCTTGAGGGAGTTGAAACACTACTCTTTGCTGATTCCTAAAACCAGGCTCAACACTGGTTATATTATCAAAATGTAAAATAACAACAATATTGAATGCTGTAGAAGGCAGCAAGAGCAGGAGAGGAAGAAGGGGTTACACAGGGGAACCACTCTGTGTAGGCAAAGATATAGGTAGAGAGAGTACATGATGCAAGTGATGTATGGAAACTATACATTTGTTGTGTGTTGTGGGAAGGAGAAAGATGCATGTATAGAAGGAGACGGAGAGAGAACAAACAAGAGCGGAGGCGGGATGTACGGAGGTTTCCCTTGTCCACTTCCTGCACTGTTGTCGTTTCGTGGTCAACTTCCTGTCACATGACTTTGAAACACTACAGATCTCTGACATAAACACAACTGTTCTTCTCACCCACATAGGTACACACAAACTGACACAGACACTCAGACAAACATGCCCACACTCTAACACACTTACACATACACACAAGCTTACACTCTGACACACACACACATAAAAACAGTGTTGACAGGAAGCTTTGCCACTCGCATATCATATATACACTCACACACACGCCTACGCGCTACCTGATGAAGCCTACATGTCGACTCATACGCATTTCAGACCTAAGACGAAGTGAGTCACTCACCACATGAGATGCTCAAGATAACACACTCAACCTTGTGAACAATGGTTTTGGCAGAGGTTGCGCTTTTACCATGATCTGAGATCAGTTTTGTGGTCAATTGTAGATAATGTTAAAACTCAGGTGGCGAACAAGCCAACAATTTACAAAAACTTTTACCCTGGCTTTCAGCAACATGCTACATTAGTCTGCATTCAGGTTTTTGGTAAATGCTTTCAATTCTTGAAGAGAATTTCTCACAAAGGATTTCTACAAGCTTACAATCTGCAAATCAATCAGGAATATACCAGACATTAGGCAAAATCACATTTTTGATGTTCTCTGTGCTGTGAGTACATTTACGTTTTGTTTACCAAATTGGGATACAGTAATAAATAGATTGAGCGGGAAAGAAAGAATAAGGGATGGAGCAAGACAGAGACAGAGGGAGATCCGTGACTCTTTCCCCAGGATGTGGTTTTCTTTTCGGGGTTTTAGGGGTGAGGTTCTCTCTCTGACAAATATAAGAGTTACTTTTGATCGGTAGCACCTGCTTTTGTGAGTGTGTGTTCACGTGTTCCTGTCAGTGTGAGTGTGGGTGTGCTTCTTTAACGTGTTTATATGAAATGTTTTTACATAGCAAGATGTGTAGGGGGGCAGATGGGTGGAGAACGATTGGGGGAGAGAAAAAGAAAAAGTTTGCACGTGTGAAAGTCTTGTAGTTTCATTTGTAAGCAGAGGAGTTCGCACACTACGGAATATCTTTATGTGTATATATATCATGTGTTGAAGAAAAAAGAAAGGAGCACAAAAGACAGGTATGTGCAAAGTGGGACAAGAAAAACTTGATGAAATACTACAAGATAAACTGTAATGATGAAGTGCAAGTCAATTGAAAGTACCTATTTAGCTAAATGAAATACATCTTATCTCGCTTCCTCTCTTTCACTGTTTTTCTTCTTTTATCGGTTTGACACCAAATTTAATAACTGGAAAAACCCTAGAAACAGGAAAGATCATAGAGAAGGTAAATAGGAAAAAAAGGTCTTTGAGGTAAAAGCTTCGAGTCTGTAATTCTGCCACTGTTTCAGTTCCCAAGGTGTTTTTTGGTTATCTGATTTAAGGTTTAATGTAAAATTATAACTGTGCACTTCTCTCTTGTTCTTTACAGCTTAAAAAGATGCCATGACCATCCTATCACTTTAGCTTGGCAAGTAGAGAGCTTTTAATCAGCCTCTGACTTCTCTCTGGCACAACACGTATCCAAACATCATGGCCGATCACAGTTCCATCCACACTTCAGAGCCTCCACCATTCGCTGCCATGTACCGCCTACAGACGCAAGGTCAAAGATCAAACTACAGCCTTTTTCAGAACAGTTCTGTGAGCAGAACAAACCAGTATGAAGATAGCAGCCTTTTGAATGACCCTGCTGACAATTGTACCAATGCTGGAACGAGTATGAACGGAGTTGGTGAGCAGATAAATACAGCATATTGGGACATGGAGTCTTTTATCTCGTCTCAACCTGGTGTGTTCAACAGAACCAAAGCCCACAGTGAACGATATGAGGAAGAATGGAATTCCAGTTCCCAGCAGCAGGATGCAGTAGATAATTATGGTACCACAGGAGGGAATCATCAGAAACTTGACTCTTTCTCTGAGGCATTTTATGGCCGAAGCATTTCTAGAATTGCCAACTGCGTTGATCAGGTTGGATACAATGCTGATCCAAGCAACTCTCCCACCATTCCACCTCTTCCCTCCCTCTCTTTCCCTCTGGTTCTGAGTCCTCCTCCAACGCCTCTTCCTCAGTCATCTCTCTCTCCTCCTAAACGGGGGCTTTATCCCCCTGCTGCACAGTCACTGAGCCAAACACAATCACAGTCCCCTTCCGAAGGTTCTTTGCGGTTCTTTCCACCACTTTCTTGTACCAGTACCATTCTTCCTGGGGGTTTCACTCCTACTCACTGGCTCCCACTTTCCACTGACTCCAGTGGGAGTGGAGATATAACACAGCACCTCCCTCAAGATCCAGGTCCATCTGCAGTCTACCCAGAGGGTGTGGGGATTCATCTAAGACAGCTGAGTGCTACGGAGGGAGACACAGGTAACTGAAGTAGCTCTAAAGGAAAATGCAGATTTTGTTTGATTTCTGAAGAACCTAAATTCTGATAAACATAGAGTCTCTTCTCTGTCAGACTGTTCTCTAGAGACTTCTCCATGTTCACCTCTGGTGCAGCATCCACCTGCACAATCTGTTTCAAAACATGAGAGGGAGCATTGCCCTGTGACCTCTGAACATCACATGACATGGTCCCAGGTAGGTCACTTCTCTTTAATGACTAACCTATACAATTATTTCACTTTTAGCACTCATTTGGAAACCTTTTCCCAACAGATGATGCCATTATCTCAACCTTTTTGCCCCCCAATCCATAACTTGAACACTCAGGCAGAGGGACTGAGCGTACATGAGGACACAAAGCCCATTGCAGGGCTCCAGCGAACACCTTTTTTATGTTTGTCCAGCTCACAGGTATGAAAGATTCACAATAGAAAAATACTGATCTCAAGTACCAGTAGGATTAAGGAGGCTCAGTGAATGACACTAAATTTTGGACTTGGAATTTTGGTGTTATTAGAATAATTCCTCGGCAATCTACACTGGAGTTCCATTCCACAGTGTCCTCCAATCAGGAGCACTGGGGGAAGATCCGGAACACGTGACACGTCACTACATTCCACTTCCCATGCTGAATCCCACTCGCAGTGCAACAGGGCTGTACTGTAACCTGCTGCCTCCACTGAACCAACAGGAACAGTGGTCAGAGGAAATAGGACATCGTGCTCAACAGCGGTGAGAAAGTGTCTGCACCCTGTACCCTGCTACTGCAGAACTCATCAAATAAATTACATTTAAAAATAACTGAAAATGAACAATGCACTACAGCTTTAAGCAACTCACCCGTACTCTGTTTTTCCCACACACACAAAACCAGGCAACTGAATATAGGGCCGGAGTTTCAGGCTGAGATACCTGATCTGATTGAGCAGGAGGAGACAGAGTTGTGGTCTGAGGAACCACTTCGGGAGGAGTTACTTTGGAAACCATGGGCAGAATTAGAGGGGAATGTTGACCTACTAGAGCAGGGTAAGTATGCCAGGAAAGAAGTGTTCACTTTCAACTATATTCAAAGTTTAAAAGAGCATATTCACTTTTACACTTTTAATTAGATCTGCACTACATGAAAATAGCCTAAAGCTTTCTCTTAACTGACTGATGTCAGATGTCTGCCAGCAGGACAGATTTTAAAATTTCTTTCAGATCTTATTAGATTTGCTTTATTCTTGACTCTATCCTTGTGTGGGACCAACATGTGCTACCATGTGTTCTTCCCATTAATATAAAAGTATTTTTGTTGTGGATCTCCCTGTATATTCAGGTCAACTATTTACAGTAGTGCAAAGAGTAATATTTCTTTACCTTCACCTTACATTCTATAGTCTATAGCTAATAAATTTCCCTGACATGCTCTGAAGTACTCTGCGACACTTTTTCTATATTCATTTCAGCTTCTACTGAAGGATTTCACTTCCCTTTTCGGCAAATTAACTGCATGCTTTACTGTATATAAATAGGGAAATAGACTTATCAAGGCTAGAAGATTTCATTTATTCTTTGTCAAACTCCTTATTCAGCTTGGCAGTGTGTTTTATTGTTTTGCACATTTAAGCATTATGCATTCCAAAACACTTTAGTAAATAAGCATAAAATGTTTCTTTACACTTTAAATGCTATTATACTACCACCATTTAATTAAACCACTAAAAGCAAAACAAAGTTATCATGTGCTCAAGCTTGGTACAGACAATTTGCTACTCTTCAGTTCTGTAGGGTGATTGTTATGCACATTTTCTACACAATTGTGGCTTTTAATTTTTTTAGCATTAGTTTTCAAGCCAAGTCTATGCATGTTAAACTATCAGTGGTGTTCATGGGGTATATGGATATATAATTTTGATACTATTTCACAAGTTGATAATAGGAGCATCCATCTACAGATGCCAATGTACAAGGCATAATGTTTATTTAAATCTGTTTATTAGGATAAAAAGCAATTTCAGCTGCATTGGCCCAATACCTCTGGAGTACACTGCATGTTTGTGCTTGCTCATATAGATAGATAACCATGTGGAATTTTTTTTCCTCAGTGGAGAATCTTCTAGATCTCAGTACTTCTACTGCTTTACCTGGAAGTGTTGCTAATCTGGAGCTTGCCCTTCATAGCCTGTCCTTATGCCAAGGAAATGTATTGGTGAGGAAATAGAAATAAAATCTTTAGTCATACTTTACATTTGAGATTTGCTATTGACTTCATTGTCTTTCTATTACAGGCTGCTTTGGAGATGATGTTTTTCTCAAACTCAAAACCCTCAAGAGACTACCATTATTGTGGTACAATTCTACCTCTTATTACTGTCATAGAAAATGGGGACCAAGAGAGCTAGTATATTTAAGTTAGAAAGCAGCAGACCTGTACATGATGATTTTGAGTGGATAAAGAAAAATCAAGGATGCTTTGTTTAATATGTTTCAAATCTAAGCATGAAATTCCTCCATCTGTGGTCCCTCTCTTACAGGCAGTGACATCTGGCGGTTGAGTGAGCAAAAGTTGTTTCATAAGGCCTTCGCCATGTATGGAAAAGACTTTTCATTCATTCACAAAATGGTATGTTAATATCATAACATAACATACCTTTGATATTAGAAATACTGACAGCCCAACTCAAACATGACGATACACCATAGGTGCAGACAAAAGGGGTGTCACAGTGTGTGGAATTCTACTATCACTCCAAACGGCTCAGAGAGAAACAGAGGAAGCTAAAGGACAAAGAAGCGCAACAGCAACAAATGGCTGCAGAAACACTTACTCCAACTAACCAGGTAAAATTATATTTATTTCTTTACAAAATGTTGATAGATTCTGCATCTACTTTTAACAATAATTTAATTTAAATAATACAGTAAGCTTGACTGAAAGGGTCCTTTATTTACAGGTCATGGTGATGAACTCTATTAATGTAGACAGGCTAATTCATACACCTGCACTGGCTCCAAGCTTCCCCTGCAAACAATGCGGAAAGTAAGTGTATTCCTGACTGCATATATGGCCGAGATTCTCAACATTGGTCTTTGGGACCCATGGCCCTGCACTGTTTCCTGCTCATAATCCTCCTAATCTAGCTCATCCTCAAACCTTTTACGTACAAGATCAGACAAATATTTATTGTAAATATATCAAATGCCTAATATATTATACAGGTCACAACACAATTATGGGATCTTCAGTTAAGGGAAAGTTACTAATGTATCATGCTGCAAAATGCAGACATTTTGTGTTAATTTTTGGATAAAATATTCCAGCACATGCATGCTCTTGGATTTCTTGGTAAAAGTTTGAAATATCATTAAATCTTTTTTTTTTTTTTAAATATAGACATCATAAACTACTATAATTAATTTCCTGTTTATTTCTCTCACTCTGCATAAATAATTCTCAGGATGTTCTACAAGATCAAAAGCAGAAATGCTCACATGAAGATCCATCGCCAGCAGCAGGAGGACTGGAGGGAGAGAATCCATTCAAACAATCACCTTAGCCTGACCCAGGCCCTGCAGAACCAAAACCGAACCCTGACCAATCCAAACCAGCTTGTTACGCAGGGTCACCCAAACCAGTTATTAACCCAAAGCCTGATCCAGAACCTGGTGCAGTCTCAGGCTCAGCTCGCTTTTATCCAGAGCAGCAAGACTCAAAGTCCTTGTTTCACTACTGCCATCAGCAGTACAAATTCCACACAAAGCCCACAGATGGCTCCTAAAGCCCCAGCTCTACCACTTTACAGGGGCCCCCAACAGACATGGGGCCCCATTCATGGTAGCTTGGAGTCTGGTCTGTATTATGACTAATAGAGGAGCACAGGTGGGAATTCAGGTTTAACTTCTTAGCTATAATCCTATGATAATTCTCCTTGTCCATTTCAGGAACAGTAAAACTGACATGTAGCTCAAGTTTGTACATAACTGAATTTAAAAATATGTTCATTAAATGCCTCTACTGACTTCACACATATGGTCTTCAAACCTTTATATAAATGAGCCTGATTTCATACAATATTTGGATAGTTGGTCTCCTAAATGATTGCCTAATGTGTATTATCAGTGCTTTTTAATCGTTCACTCATATTTAAAGCGAATCAATCTTAAAATAAAAATCCTTACTTGTACATTTTATCCTTGGTGATAACTGGCTTAACATCAAAGATATATGAAAACCGCCAGGATCTCATTTATATAAGACACTAAGTCATCGTCAGTACAGCAGAGATACAGTCCCTTCTGAAAGCACTGGAACAGCAAGGCCAATTCTTTTGATTTTTCTATACA
>CM074948.1:12764325-12775582 GCA_037577455.1 Pangasius macronema | reverse complement strand
AGCCCTTCATGGTATTGGTATTCCCTCTTTCAGCAGGATAATGCACCCTGCCACACTGCATATATTTTTCAGAAATGGTTTGAGAAATATGACGTTCAAGGTGTTGACTTGACCTCCAAATTCCTCAGAACTCAATTGAGTATCTGTGGGATAGTGAGTGAAGTGAAGTGTGGCCAAGTATAGTGACCCATACTCGGAATTTGTGCTCTGCATTTACCCCTTCCAAGTGCACACACATACACACCGTGAACACACACCTGGAGCAGTGAGCAGCCTTTTTTGCTGCGGTGCCCAGGGAGCAGTTGGGGGATCGGTGCCTTGCTCAAGGGTCTCACCTCAGTCGTGGTATTGAGGGTGAAAGAGAGCGCTGGTCATTCACTCCCCCCACCTACAATCCCTGTCGACCTGAGACTCGAACCCGCGACCATCAGGTTCACCTTCGGGTTGCAAGTCCGATTCTCTAACCATTAGGCCACGACGATGTGCAGATCCTTATGGTTGCCCATTTTTCCTGTGTCCAACACATCAATATCAACACTGAAATGCTTGTGGAGAGGGTAAAGTAAGCCGCTCATGTAACAGAAGTGATACACGCGCACACAGATGGGGCAAGAGAATAGACAAGTGCAGTAAAAACAAAGTACAATATACAATATACTGTAACATAGAGAAAGATAGGAATGCTAGATACAGCACAGATGATTGCACTAAAGTTGTGTGCAGTGACCAAGTGTAAAGTGTCTAAGTGGCAGAGGGGGAGCAGAGTGAAAAACAAGTGAAAAGTATGTCAAGTTAAGTGAACTACTGGATGGGTGTCACTTACAGGAACAAATTTTGACCTAAAGTATAAGTATTCTTAAACTCTACAACATTACTTCAAACTCCTTAACAGAAATACATTGCTATTTAAAAAGCCACCTGATTTGTGAAGTAAAAAGCATTAGCACCCTCTAAAAGGAAAAACCGTTTCAAGTTTTGGAGAGAAAATCAATACAGGCGTTTGGTGCTGGCTCAAAAGGAGTGCTGAAGAAAATTCTCATCATAGTAGCAAACAGAAAGTAAGCTAGAGCTGCCTTGACATCAGGCCAGACAGAATGCAAGAACTGGATATGAGTACAGACTTCTCTCTTTCATTACATTCTACTATGATCATCCTGAACTTTACACAAAAGCCTTCATCATTTTGCAACAAGGAGGGTAAAACCATTTCTAGTCTAGAAATTATTTTCAGCCCACGACACAAATACATAAACTGTGAATATGCAAATTAATTTTATTGGTCTTTCTTTGTATACGCGCGCACGTCAGAGGAATGCGTTTGTTTTTTAACTCCTTGCTGCCTGACCCTGGACATACCATATGAAGCAGCTACAGGATTATTTCATGGGCCTACATGTAAACACAATGAAAAATAAGTATGCAATATTTATTTTTAATACAATTTTAAACTTTTTAAGAAAAAAAGTTAATGCTTGCATTTAAAGGTGGACTACTTATAGAAGTAATTTTGCCATCATATGCATAAGATAGCTTTAGGTGGTCCTACCTTTCAAGCCTTTTGTTATTCTTAGACCTGTAAAATATTAACATGGTAAATCTAATTCTTGACCATATACAACCAGAGTTCTACAATTCACTCAAAAATACCAACTGTATAGTAGATCAGTTGTGAAGCATTGATACCTCTGATTAGAGGCTTTGTCCAGTTGAGCCCTTGTCTCAGTTTTTGTGGTAATGAAGGATGTTTGATGGTTGTGTTAGCAGTGGGATGAAGCGTGAGTGCGCTGGTGCCGTTAAGTGGGTACCGACACTGTAGTGTCAGCCTTTGCAGAGTAGCATTTATGATAAAAAAAAGGAACATTAAAAACCAGTAATTTTCAAAAGGAATTGTGTCAGTATACATTTTCTGTATATGGGGTAAGCCTGGCTTATCCGTAGTGAAAGAAATAGCTGCCTATACTAACGTACCTGAATGGTGAGTCCATGTGGATGAGGGGGTCTTCTTTAGGAAGAGATTTCTGGCTGTATCTTATCTCATTCTCATAGAGCAGATAGTTGCCTTCCACCTGGATTACATTTATTAAATCTAATTTATGTCTTCTAGCACCTTCTGTATATAAAACCTTGTATGTTAAACTATTAATAAGGTTAAAGGCATAAATTTGCCATAAAATATTTGCACAGTTATCTCTTGGATGTGTCCAATTTCTCAGTGCAGACTCACTTACAGTCATGGTGGTGCCGCAGGAGTCCAAGCTGAAGTTGAACAGAGCTCTGGAGCTGTCTGTGGCAGTGGGTTTACAGGATGTGTCCAGGAGAGTGGTGCTGTTAGGCCTGGTGGGAGGGATGGAGCGAGTCGTGTCTGTAACTACCACTATCCTTCCTTCTGGCAGGCAAACTGAATACGGGTAAATAACTGGTCAAAATGTATCATAGGACAACTTTAAGTACAGACATATACAGTATTAGTGATAGCAGTATGTAGTGAACAAAAAGTAGAAAAAAAATACACTATGGAAAGGAAACAAGCTTTCTGACTAATAGTCACTAACAGTTTAGTGAATAAAATGTACGTGTTCTTCTGGGTTTGTGATTTACCCAGAAAATCTCGAACAGGAAATGTGCAGCGCTGGACAAGGGAGTGCTCAGCCTTCCGTGTCACCATGTTAACAGCACTGACCTCCACCTTAACAATCATGTTTTTCAAATTCAGGTCCTACACATACCAACAGCATAAGTCATTCAACATAGTACAAAACACTGTGCAAAATACCTTATTACTGAATAAGAGAGGAACTGAGAATAAGAGCAACACACCACAAGATGGCAGCACAGGCAAAAGAGAATATTTATTTTCCATGAACACTAATGCTGTATGTATGAGATGGGCTTGGAGATAATTCCGGTATCTCTGCATGTCTTCTTAAATGAAATCAAACAACCCAACAGTGGTACAACAGTGGCAGCTGGGGGTCATTAAAATAAGACTCTGCACTATTTCTTGGTCTCTATTTAAATGTAAGCAAATTTGTGAAATTGACCATGTTAACTGCTTTGTGCAAAAGGTCAGATTTTCCTCATGCCTAATCTCTCTCTCTCTTTTTTTTTTTTGAAGCATTTGCTCAGATGACACTCCATGGATTTGATCTAAAATCAAAAGGTTTTTCACAAACTTGTGGAGTCCATGCTAGCTCGAGTGCACATTGTCATTAACGCAAAAGGGGACATACTAAATACTAATCAATTCATGTAAATATTTCATGTAAATATTAAATATTTCAGAAGCTCTACTTCATTGAAGTTGTTGTGAATAATATATATATATATATATATATATATACACACACACACACATACACACACACACACACACATACACATACATACATATACATATACACTCCAGAACAAAATCTTAAGACCAGGGAAAATATTACAAGAGCGGTGGGGCTGCTCACTACTGAGCCCTTTTTTTGACACTTTTAGTTTTGTTGTGGGTATTTTTGGGCTATGGTCTTAAACTTTTGATCAGCTGATGAACAGCCTGTTTGAGTTTAAACGCAGTTNAAATTGCCTACTCTCTATTTTTTGTCTCTTGCTCCTTTTTCTTCTTTTGACATTTTGAAGCAGTTCTTACAACCTGGTTACAATCCACCAGTGAATACTTGTAATATTTTGTGTGTGTGTGAGTATGTGTGTGTGTGTGTGTGTGTGTATTATACACACACATACATATAGATTACAAATTACACATTTAACGTGAACAATAGGGTTGCATTAATGTGCTCATTCTACCAGTTATCATTTCTACAGTATCAGCTCGTTCACAGGGATCTGTATGGTGGAGGTTCCACATAATCTATGACACATCAACTTTACTGTACCAAGACAGCTAAAAGTACATTTTTTGCTCCCTGACTTTTCAATTAAAACCTTGGGCACTGTTCGGTTGTTTAATTTGCAGTCTCTCCTCATAAGTATGAGCATCAAAAACTAAAACTTTTCTAAAATCAGGTCAACAATAACAGTGTCTGCCATTTCATCCCAAAAAAAAAAACAACAAAAAAAAACAGCTAAGCTGCTAGCTGAAGTGACAGCTAGCTAGCTAGTCATGTAAAGAACAAATTTCAGAAATGAATGAAAATAATCAAACAGAACTTTATATTTACAGTTTATGTACAATATTTACAAACTGCACCACTACTGTAGGTCCCAAGAGATTCCGACTGGCGCAGATATGTTTAAGTTTGTCATGTCAGTCACATTCATTCCTGATTTACTGAGTGGCTCAAAATGATCGGTTAAAAGCCTGATGTCCAATGAGCATTAATCTTTTGTACCACTAAAACAGCAAGTACATGAACACCTATCACACACTAACTGACACACTAGCTTCAGTAGCTGTTAACGCTTTAAAGGAGATTTTCATGCAGGCTGCTGGTCACCTAAAAGCATCTGAATTCAATGATTGAACATTGTGATGTTGCAGTGAGATACTTGATCATTTGATTCACTAAAATATTGAATTCCACCAAGACTGATGAATAATATAGCCACTTTGGTAAACCACCCCAAATATTACACCCCACATACCTCATAAGCTATTCCAGGGCTGTAGAGAGGTATCTCTACGCTGAAATGGTCATCTCCGCCATCCAGCCTGTAGCCTCCCAGCTGCACGAGGTCCCAGTCCAGCCTACGGTCCCCCACATACAGCTCCCACTGCACATCCTCTGAGCCGTAGTGCAGAACCACCATAACTCCTCTCTCTGTACATCTGCCCCCCAGCACAGCTGGAGCTGGTAGCGACACAGAGCAAAGAAATCAGGTTACAAAGCTAATGGAGATACATAGTGTAGGCACTACTAAAGGGGGTAATATTGTCTGTGAGAAATACAGAGAAAAGTATGTAGTACTTACAGTTTTATATGCTGTTAGGATTGTGGTAAATGCAGGACATAACACACAGTAGATAAACCAAAAAAAATAACAGAAGCTCACCTGGTTCTTTTTGATCAAACATTACAGTAGTTCTATAGCTGAAGTGCTCTTCTTCAGGGAAGATGACAAGGTCAAAGGTCAGGGCCAAGCTTTGCCTCCTGTAATGTCCACTGATTACCTGAACAAACATAAACTGGCATCAACAGGTCTTAGTCTAGAAAATGTAAAAAAATGGACTGCTGTACTTCATGTCAGAAAACTCTTAAACTGTCCCACCCTCTGGGTGACCATGGGGTGGGAGAAGGGGACCTGAAGTTCATAGGCATGGCTGCCATTGCTGAAGAGTATCTGTTTCAACTGAATATTGTGTTGTTTTGCCTCTGTCCATGTCACAGTGTCACCCCCAAGTGTAATATTTTGAAGTGACACATCAGCAGGAAATACACCCAGGGTGACGGAGAACGTCTCTGTTGAGGGATCTGTGTCTTTAGAGAGCAAAGAAACACAGATCAGTGTTGCTGGAGTGAGACAATCATATTAAAATTATTAAAATACAGTACAATATCTGCACAAGTTCATACTTCCAAAATGGCTATGCTGAATGACTAGATCCTGTCCCTTATGATTCTCTATATGTGGTCTATCTGATATGTGAGTGGATTCTTACTGGTGAGAACAACTGGTGTTCTAGGCACATACGGTGTGCGCAGGAGTAGGAAGCTACGGTGTTGAGTATGAGGCCAAATCGCGTCATCCCAATGATACATATAAAAGAACTCCACTGACAGAGATTGAGCATACTGGCCCCTAAGCACACGACTCTGCAAATAAGATCGAGAGGTCAGCACTATTGCAAGCAATTAATTCCTGTGAAAAACTTGCTTATAAGCCTATGAGAGAAAGTGCAGTTTTCCAAAAACAATACAGAACTTCATTGCATTATAGCAAAGGTTACATTATGACCATCAAAAATCAGGAAACTGGAGTGATTCGCTATCTGTGTTTGTTTACCTTTATTTTTGTTCCGTCTTTGTCAAATGGAATCCTAATATTTACTGTCTGGTCTTTCAGTGACACATTATAACCCCTGTCGCGCATCTCACAGTCACTCAGCACTCTGCCGTCTACTCCCAACCTCATCGCACCAGTTCTGAACCAACCGCGCACCAGAGGAGAGAGGACCAGAGGGAGCGACCAGAGAAGGTACAGGTCATCAACTACAGCCTCAGCTAAGAAGCAGGAGAGAAGACAGGATAGTAAACAGAATAGAATAGAATAGAATAGAACTTAGTCGAATAAGTATAAAACAATAGCTGAACTCTTTGCGCAGGCCACTGAAATCTCAACAGGGATGGAAGATGTCCCTTCAAGCTGTAAAATTATGATGGCACTAACTGCCTCCACTTGAACGCTCTTTTCCTAATGGACGACAGCAAAATAAATTATCAGAGGTGAAGCAATACAAGATACTTTACATTTATATTTATAGTTGAGTGAAAAAGATGACATCCCCATAGTTACTGGTTGAAATAAAAAATATCTCTATTTTACAATTTTTCAATAAAAGGAAATTCCAAAAAGTTAGAAGTTAATTGTGGCTAGCCACATTAAGTCAACACTTCAAAACATGACATTACACATACTGCTGACAAATTAAAGGAAAAAATTACATAAAGTGAGAAAGGTGTTGGACCACCAGCAGTGCTTCAGTACACCAAGTTAAGTGGAAAGACGCCACCAAAATGCCTCACACAGAGTCACCAGTTTTTCCAATTTGTCATCTGTCTATATTTACACCCTCACAGGATATGCAAAGATGTTAAGCTCTGTTAAAACAAGTCATTAAAAATATTTGTAATAATACATTATTAATATCGTAAACACTTTTTGAATATTTTACTACTCATAATAATGGAGAAACATCTAATTCATCTAATGGAGAAAAACCTAATTCTCCCAGTGCATGTCTTGTTGGTTAAAATAAATTTTGTCTTTTTCATTTTTTTCCCCAAACGTTAAGCAAACTTTTATATTCAACTTTAAAAACAAGGATATTCAGAAAGATGTTACAATAAATACACAAATGACTGGACAGCTGTTGATTCTAACCTTAATGGTATAGGACAGAAGTGAAGAGTAGGCACTGCGCAGAAGAATCCGAGTATCGGTGGCAATGATGTGGTACCCTATAGCTTTGACATCCTCGATCAGTCGGGGTGTCTCGTCAAAGTCACCTGGTCTGTGGAAGATCACTTGCCCTGTTCTGAGCTGCTTAATTCTCTCTTCCAATGTCTGAATTAAGACAATCAAACAGGCCAGAAATGGTAAAGAGCAGAAAGTCAAAAACAGTCTTTATAAACTTTATTAATATGTGCACTGCAGAAATCCCCACTAGGTGCTGTTCTTTCGGACACATGTATACAGCACCATCTCGTACAAGAATCAAAGTAGCAGTTAAGGGATATCTGCATATACCTGAGACTGCAGATCAAACCATTTCACTCCTTCACGGGAAACAATCGGGATTTTCCATTTAACGGACACCTTAAAAGAGAAAATTAATTTCACTTTTCTGTCTTAGTCTCAATTCTAGTTTAGGGGAACTCCCTGAAGTCTCACCTCCATGTAATTTTCCTCACAGACAATCTCTCTCAGGCTCCAGAGTCCAACCAGAGAGCAGTGAAGCATGAAAGGGTAAGCATTAACACTGCCATCAGTCTGCATGTTGACAAACCGTACACTAACTCTAAACTCAGTGTCTCCCTGCAGCCACACAACAAAGACAGAAAAAAATTACTTGCAAGCTTCTGTTGCCAAGTTAAGTCAGACCTCAGATTCACAAAAGTAGCCCTATGTTCATGTGCATGATCTGTGTTGTGTCAGTGAACAGTGCACATGCTCAGAGTCAAATCTAAGCTAATATCAACTCAGCAATTCTGCCCAGACACCAGTACTCAATATGTATATTTAAAGAAAGGCTGAATGTATGACGAACCCTATTCTCTACATAGCAGGCAAGGTAGGAGGCACGGAACACAAGGTCTCCATGATGATTCAAGACCACAGTGTAGCCACATTCTGAAGCCCTCTGACTGGACAGGAAGTGGACACCAGTGCTGTCTGTGAAACAGGAAATTAGGTAATTTTGTATTGCTGACCAGACAGGTCAGTTACTGAATAAGACTTCCTATTAACGTTTAAAAAAAAAGACAACCTTCAATGTAAAATTGCACCATGCTCCCCAGAAAGCTGCCCTTGACAGACAACCAGAAGTGGCGTTCATGACAATTGGTTGTGAAGGTCCCTTTAAAGATGACATGATTAGACATCAAAAAGGAGTCAGTCATTAATAACTCTCTCTTGCTAACACTAGCAGGCAGATTAAGATATAGGTTAATATCTTACTGAAAATTATTTGTAGATAGTGATTGTTGAGCTGTGGCATTCTGAGACAAACATGCAAGTGAAGTAAGACTGAGGTTTTGTGTAGAAATGGTTCTGTGTATGCTCACTTCCTGCTGTGGTGACTAAGGAAACAAAATGACATCACCTTTCTAAATCCTAGGACTTAAGTCATATGGGGATGACATACTACTCAATGCTATGTCTACAGACTATGTCTCCTCTTGATTATTACCCATTCTAATTCATTAGAAAGATGATTAGCCTACTGTATCAGTGTATTTATGTAGTTACATCTATATGTGTATAGTCTTAGATACATCTGTATGTGTCTATATTATTGTCGAATATTGTGTTTAATTGCCTATATTTTTTCATGTACAACAACACTCTCAGTAAAAAAGGACTAAACTCTACTTTTCCTGTCACTGGGGTGAGGCCTGAATAAACTCTGGATGGAATGCACCATGTGCACTATGCCCACGCAAACTTATCCACACCTAGGGCCAATTCGAGTAACAATTCCAACTACTGGCATGTTTTGGGAGGTGGGAGTAAACTGGAGGGCCTGGAAGAAACCCAGAGGGACACAGGAAGAACATGCAGAACTTCACACAGACAGTAACACAAGCTCAGGATCGGACCGGGGACCCTTGATCACACCCATTAAACATGATTTAAGGTCCATAATCGGACCTAGTGGACCTTAAGGACCACTCTCAAAACTTCAGTTAGCTTTTACAGTAGTATGCACCTTTCCACGTACAAGATGCAGACAAAATGTGTACCCTTGAGGGTACCACCCAGTGACAGGTTCAGTTTAGTACCCTTTTTTTCTGACTTTCAGTAAGTAAGTGATTATAGATAGTGCGAGAGAAACATGTTCTCAATTCCTAAGGCTTGTAGAGTCAATGCAAGATATGATAAACTGTTTAATATTTTGAACACTTTATTGATCCTACCTGCAGGTACTACAGGGATGGAGCAGCTGGTAAGAGGTAGGCCTATGAGCAACAGTCTATAAAGTATAATAGTGTTAGTATTCAGTATCCAGTAGTAAATATAAAACATTAACCCCCACATTCTGAAGACCAAATTTTCTGTATGGGCAGAGCTTTTAGTGCCTTTAGTTGCTTACCTCAGAAACATATTAAAGGGTGTTAGTAAACACATGCTGTGTATCTCAGGTATTACTCTTAACCTTCTGGTAATTTGCCGAACTTGGTTTTTGAGGGTCACTTGGTTTTGAGCATGCGAAGGATGCGTTGTAGGAGCGCAGAGTTGCGCAAATTCTGCGAAATACACGTGATACACACACCACGAGAGCTGCGCGCAGGTTGGCAAATTTGATTTACTCAAACACACCCAAACCGTTATCGTGGCACCTGTCTCTAAAAGTCGCCTAATGAAACAAACATTTCCTCAAATGGCTGTATAGATCACATGTAATCCATCTAAGTATTCGCAGATCCTCACCCTCTTTATAAGTTATTGTTACATTTTCCGAGCAATATACCAGTGCGCTCTTGTTGCGCTTTTCTGAAAGAAGTAAACATTCAGATGATCCCTTAAGCGCGCCGGCGCGAGGTGAGATTCAGGGTAAGGATTATACACGTAAAACGCTTAAACATGTGAATTTCAGTTTAGTATGTTAACAGACAGATATGTTGTTGCATGCAAAGAAAACAGGCCGTGTAGATGAAGGGGTTTGAAGTGTAAAGCCGCTGCGCAGTGGGCGGAGCAGTGCGCTTTCACTGACTGCAGCTGAAGATGTCGGTATGCAGAGCTGAAGCTTTGCTGCTACACTGATGCCAACAACATGAGTGCAACTGTAAGTGAGCTGCATAAACAAGCTATCCATTTGTACTTAATTCTACTTCATTTAAATATAATAATCTTTTGTGTGTTTCTAACGTGTAGAAGAGGAAAATTTCTCCGATTTGAAATAAGCCATAATGGCAGTTAAATAGAAGAGCTGGTGAAATATGATTAAGGCTTTATTTCCATTAGCTCTCACTTGCAAGCCGTTGCTAGGAGACAGGGTACGGTTTTGCTGATGTCAGTATTCAGGCCCATACCTGTAATATTTTTTTCTGTCAATTACCCATTTTCTTGGCCTTCTGTTGAGAAGCTGTAGCCAAGAATAAATGTTTTTTAAAATGAGAATCTCGTGTTAAATGCCTTTACTGTCGTTTTGTGGGAGACAGGAGAGGGAGAGACATCAAAGCACAAGACTACAGCATTTCCTATCAGACCTGGCAATATTAGGATCCTTACAGGTTGGAGAGCAAAGCTCTTACACAAAACATTCATTTGAGCAGTGTTGTGTCATTGTACTAAAAGAATCAGATATGCTTTGATTGCTCTTCCCTTTTCTCTACAGGGTTTCCATTATTTTCAGCCCTGGCTGAGGGGGAAAGAGGAACTGCTGCTGACTGTTGTCAATGAAGATCTTGTGAGTTTTCATCTTCCTCCCCCTTTGCTGATATACATCAGTGAATTCTGAACTAATGGTGATCATAAGTTTAACTGAATAGAAACAGATATACAGTATAGATACAGCTTTGATCTGTGCTTATCACTCAAAATGTAATACATATCTTTAGGGATGGCCTTCTCCTGGGTTTCCTGCCTCAGTTGCGTCATCCTGCACCAGTCCTACTTGCAGTAGTAGTTACAGTCTGGACAGTGACTATGCCAGCTCTCCACTACCTAGCGAAAGTCCCCAACCACAACCCAGACCTCATTCTCCACAGGCCTCTCAACAGCAGCCTAGCAGGTATAGCAATATCAAATCACAGATAGAAATACACTCCTGAACAAAATCTTAAGACGCAGGGAAACATTCCAAGTATTCGTATTTCGCGCTGGTGGATCATAACCAGGTTGTAAGAACTGCTTCAAAATGTCAAAA
>CM074948.1:12747430-12764225 GCA_037577455.1 Pangasius macronema | reverse complement strand
GCTCTTGTTTCTGCTTTTGGCATTTTGAAGAAGTATTTACAACCTGGTTACAATCCAAGTGTGAAGTGTGAATACTTTTAATATTTTCCCTGGTCTTAAGATTTTGTTCAAGAGTGTATGAGCAACACATTTTCACAACTCTGTTATACCTGTTACAGGAGTAATGATTTGCATCTTCTCCCAGCTTCACCCAGTGAGAGGGAAATCGCTGTGCCAGTGAGTGACCCATGAAATGATATTTTTATCTTACTGTGTTAGCAGTGAGAGTTCAATATTGTACTGATGATGAAGAAAAATGTGCCTAAATACAGGAAATTAATCGCACCCTTTTCCTGTTGGCTGGCTATGCTAAATATGGACGGCCATATGCATGGATACGATCCAATCATGAACGTTTGATGAGTGTCGGAGGTGCTGATTCACTGGCCAAAGATACACCAATGAAACTCAAATCCATCAGAGACTGGGTTTTAACTTCTCAAGGTTGGCAGACTTTTATTCCGTTTTTACTATAAATCAGTATTAAATAGAAAAGTAATGCAAATGAGCCACTTACTTGTAGTGACACCAAAAAATATTTATGTTCTGTTGTGTCTTTCCATTACAGGAATACGAGTGTGGGATGTGGTTAATGAGTTGGTGGGTCTGTGCACCATGCCCCCTCCAGATAATCCCTTCTCTCTGGATATGCGCTACCTCCAGACCCTTCCCCTCCCAGAGCGCTTCCTTGCCACTGGAGCCCTCCTTAACTTCTTGGAAATGATTGTGGTTCAAGGAAGTCGCAAGGAACCATTCTATGATCTGGGTGGGTGCCATGCTGGAAATTCTGAGCCTGCTAAATCTGGTTTTACTGTAAATGGAATAGGAGCAATGAACTAATTATCTATCTATCTATCTATTTATGTGTATATATCTATGTGTGTGTGTATATATATATATATATATATATATATATATATATATATATATATATATGAGAGAGTATATAGGCTAAATTTGTCTACACAAGCTAAACTACACCAATCATCAAAATTCTGTATTAACAGTCCTTATTTAATAGAGTCTGTGAAGATATAGGATGTTCTGAAAATGACAGGATATCACCAACTACTTAAATTTTTTATTCTCTCGTCTCCTCTAAGTTGTGGAGGAGATCAAGTCCTTGAGGCAACTCCATTTTCAGAGTCTCGCTGAACTCCTGAGACGCCGTAATGTCCAGAGCAGGAGCCTCTCTAAACTGGACTCTCCAGAGAAGCGGCAGCCTTCATCAAACGGCCATGGCTCTAGAGATGACAACACCCAGTTTGAACACAAAGTAACAGTAGCAAGTTCTCAGAGACAAGAACCAAGATGATATTCAGATGCATAGAAACCAGAAGGTCCTGTTATTTTGTGAACAACAACCTTCTAAATGTGTACGATGTACTGTTTATCTCACTGTAGATTTAGAAACTTTTAGTTGCATGCATAGTATACATGTGTAGTATATACAGTAAATATTTTATGCCCAATTATCGCTGCTTGGTTTAGTCATTGAAATTCCTTAATTGTTCATCTGAGGCCACTGTTTTCTCTGGATAAAATGCATACTAAAGATGATGAAGCATGTGCTTGCCAAAGGTGTGGGGATTTTAGGATGGTTTTATGTTTTTTTTTTTCTTTCTTTTTTTTTTTTTTTTATAAATACACAGTAAGCCCTTCATTGTATATGAAAACTGTCTTTGCAACAGTGAACATAATTTCTTATTACACTGTACATAAACACTCAACTAAGTCTCACTCAGGCCCAATTCTATAAAAGTATTAGATTGTTAGTGGAATCTCAGGAAAAATTGATCATTAAAGACAAAGTTTCCTTGTAGTCTGTCAGCAATAACATTGTTTTTGTTCCCCCCCCCCCCCAATAACACAGAAGGAGATGAGGCAATGGCACATATTACTGTATAAAAGTTTAATTTTTGAAAATACATATATATATATAAATATATACACAAAAATATAAAACAAAAAACATGCACATTCATTAGACATTTAAAAAAAAAACAAAAAAAAAACCTTTGAGCAGACACCCAGATCCTGGAGGCAGGTTTGGTGTCCTTGTATTAGATTAAAACCAATGAGGATAAAATATCCAAAAGATAACTGAGCCAACTGCCTGGATGTTATGATACCAAGGCTCTGTAGGTCAACATTAAACATGCAGATACTTCCAATTAGAATATGCATCAACAACATTGGCTATAAAATAGCAACTTATGGACTAGCAAGGTCATGTACAGCAGTAGCATTTAATCCTGTCTAACATACTTGTCTTATGTTACTAAGCCAAACGTAAACACGACTATTGCTCTTAATGCTAAAATGCACACACAAATTAGCATTTTGATGTCACTAGCTTAACATGAATATGCTAATTCAAAAAAAAAAAAAAAAAAAGGTAAAATTCTATGTTAAAAATCTGCAGTCCTGATGGCAGAAAGTAGGCTGAAGATAGGAAGGAACATAGAGGAGTTCAGAATGGCCCTATTGGAATGCAGGTGCACGGCATGAATCCTACACAGACCGCACAGGGCACATTGTGTTCTCTCACTCGGTGCACACACAAACATGCACTGTGCTAATTTTCGCTTGGCTTAATACCCTACTTTATGGTTAGTGGCAAATGAAATGATGGAAAAACCCTGGAAGATCAAATCTAATCTCAATGTTGATATGAAGCAGAATCCGCTCAATCCTTTTAAACACAGTAAAAGCCCTTTGCACATGTTAAAAGAATAAAAGATGAATACAGGTTTAAAAGTGTGGCTTTCCTCCTCTGGTTAGAAATTGCACCAAAAGTATATGTGAAATTGTGTGTAACTCATAATTGTGGTGGTTTGCAACTGCGGTTTTGGGTGGTAATAGGGATAGAACGTCCATTGCAACATTGTGGTTCCTGGATCCTCCCTGTTATTTCACAAACCCCTGATGCAACATGCCTAACACAAGGGCCCAGTCCTGGTTTCAATTTTTTTTTCCCACCATCCAAGCGTATTGTATTTAGAGGGGGGGAAATGTACTAATAATCCTAATCAAAAGAACTTCCTTACTTTCAGCCACTGGTTAGGTCAGTTTTTACTTAACTTTGGTTTATATATATATATATATATATATATATATATATATATATATATAGATCTGCATATACTTGCATAAAGGTTCTTAAAGGCCTCAAGTCTTGAGATGAAGATACAAACAATACTGCTATCAGTTAAACAAGCAATACATGAAATAAAAATGACCAGCATATAATCTATGAAGTATTAGCTCACCCCACCTTGTCAGTCATCAGAGTCTTTGCCCTAAAGGAGCAAGAACAGCAACTGTGGCAACAGTCCAAACTCTAACACCAGTCTGTAAAAACTGTACTTTCATTGCCAGAAAGGTTTGTTAAAGTCAAGCTATGACAGGTCCAGCCGTTGTCATCTGTCACTTTGTTGTGATGGTGGGAATGGAGAGAAAGTGCCTTCTTGTTGGTAGGATCCCATAGGGGTCAAGAGGTCCAGGAGCTGGGAATCTCATTGCCAGTTTTCACTGGCTGAGCCGCGCCTGGAGATGGCTCTCAGAGGACTGCGGGAAACTGAGCCTTTCTTCTTCCAGCGGACTGCATACACAGATGACAGATGTGTGATGTTACATTCAAGCACAAAATATATTAGCTTACAAGTGTAGACTACAATATTCCCCATTCAATCAAACAGTTTGCTTTCATTATCGTAAGCAGCAGATAAGTTTCCCTCTTTGCCCTGCTTACCTTTCCCCAAACTGGCTGGCAGGGTCAATCCTTTGGCGGCAGGGGTGATGTCAGCCTCATCCTCCTTCGAGATGCCCTCTGCCTTTGGCAGTGTAGCACAGCCATCTTGCCAGTCATTTAATGCCCTCTGAAATGAGTTTGCCAGGCAGGCTGTCATATCCTTTGCCCTTTCCACACGACTACACCAGAACACCCTACACTGCAGCTGTTGACCAGGTTGCCTGCAGATATAGAGGAACACGTTGGGATGGGCCGTGTGTGAAGCGCAGTAGGCAATGTCATGCAGGTAGGTCTTGGTGAGCTGCCTCCCTGTGCTCAACTCTTTCACTTCCACATATCGCGGCCGCACCACCAAAGCATGGTCTTTGGACAACTTTCCAGGAGCACCATCCAGGAGCCGGTTAATGGCTTCCTCAGCCTGCTCCAGGTCTAGGGAGAAGATCTTCTTGGTGCCTAGATAGTGCACTTTGAATATGGGGTCCCCATGGGAAAGGCTCTCTGTACGGTCCCGTTTAAAGTGTCTGCGCAAGGCTGCAGGAGAGTTCTTCAGGGCCTGCATCAAGTGGAAGGAGGCCAGAGACATGTTGGGAGAGACCTGAATGTGACAGATGCTTTGAGGAGAAGAGGAGTCCTTCTTCCCTTTTTCCAGTAATTGTCACAGAACAGAGCGTTAGGATTTACCTCCAGGATCTGAAAGAGAAAGAAAATGGAAATATATCAAGTGGACATCACTTGGGCTACATCACTGCTATATCATTACTGCTGAACTGTTAGAATAAGCAATGTACAAACATCAGATGTTACCCTCAAAGCCAGGTCATGTTATAGTAACTAGATACTTTACCTGGTCAAACAAGCAGACCGGACATTTGAAACATGCACTTGACAACTATATTAACCAACACTGGCTATATTTGAGAATCAAATGCAAACATGCTGAGCTTTGTTATGAGGTGGCTATACAGACCAGAGTTATGCAAACACCCTTTTGTCTTCAGTTACTGAAAACACTTCAACTTCATTTTCCCAGCACACCGCATTTACACTGCAGTTCAAACCATTGTTCGGTGTATTTCCGCTTTCTCCTTTCTGACCCATTATTTCACTATCCCTGACTGCTTCTGATGTTGGGCAGGAACAGGACCGCCAACTGCTAAGGCTGAAATGGCCATTGTTAAACCAGTCACACACAGGATACAGCTTTAATACACATCCCGACCAGCCCCACAAATATTTCTAGACCAAAGAACAATGGCATGCCTGCTTGTGTAGATCACATGTAAGGAGCACAAACAGGAGATAACTTAAGAGTGATGCGATTCCAGGTAATATTGCTGGATACAATCTCAGGGAGTTACTGAAGAAGTGTCAGCTTTGATCCTGAGGAGGAATTGATGCACTGCAGGGAAAGGGAAGGTGTGCTGGGTTGAAATATTACTAGGCAAGACATTTGCTATGACCTGACTATCATGTGAGAGAAGAGAAAGCAACAACCCCAGGAGATTAAACTTTCATTTACTATTGCCCTGAATGCTGCTCTGTATGAGCCAGGGACTGCTTAATTAAAACACCAGGTTTTAATGTAAAAGTAAAGGCTTTTACTTTAGTTTTTTTTTTCCTCTTAAGGAATGAAGTTCAGGAAAATAATGCATCATGTAATAACAAACTTTCAAACTTTGAACTGCAATCAACCCCACAAATACTGCTGCCTTTAAAAGGTAAAGTATGAACGCATTCATTATAAAATAATTAGTGAACTAAAACATAATGCTACATTAGATGTCTAGGCTAAAGCTTCAAGTCCATTTGGCACTTTTTCCAACAAAAAGTGTAAAGTTTCCAACAAAAACACACATCCAATACAGTGAGAAATAAAAGAACAGAATAAGAAATAAAATAAATTTACCTAACATCCGCTCTTTGTACGTTTCCGTGTCCGTACGAAGGAAAAAGGGAAAAGCTTTTCCTCTCAGTATCGCCGTCAAGCTGCTTTCTCACATTTACAAAGCAGACACTGGGTTAATTTTTTTTTATTTTTTTTTTTAGAAAAAAATTAACAAAAACCGGTGTTCATAACGATTTCAAAAAAGTGCTTTGACGTACTATTTTGTTTTAGTCAAGAGCCAATAACTTGGTGGGCTTTCTCAGCGCTGCGAAGCCTCCAAGCACACACTGAAACGTGCTCCTGCTCCCTGCTCCCTCCTGCAGAACTGAACGCGCGTCCACGACGCTGTATTTGAGAAGGCCGGGCACGTGCACCACCTCCTGCGTCACCACGAAGCGAGAGCAAGCGAGAGCGCACGAGGGGCGGGACCGCGTTCAAAAATCGCCTACTAGCATACTAAATAGTGTGTCAAAAGAGTAAGTCACACTACTATATCCATACTAATCTCTTTCAGCTTTTGTTGCATGTATGAGTCAGTCTGAAGGAAAATGAGGCGTCTTTCGAATATGTTGTGCCACAGTGCAATAATTGAGCAAAAATGGCGTGTTGTGTGTATTATAAGCCTACTATGTAGTACGGTAGTATGCGACTTTGGACGTGATGTGAGGTGCGTGCGAGGACAGAAGATGCATGAGTTCTCTCTCTCTCTCTCTCTCTCTCTCTCTCTCAAAAAAAAGTGTTGTTTGTTATTGTTATTGTTTATTTCCCTATACCAATGTGAAAGGTAAACTGCCAGCAGTCACCTAGCCAATATGTAAATACACAGATATCTAGCATCTAGGACAGGCTTGCCGGTGGGGAATGACCAGAGAACACAACACCTTTTGTTTTTTCAGTCTACCCACTGTCTGTCGCATGTATCTAATACTGGACGCAGAAGAAAGTCTGACTGGATTGACTGAAGAGAAGGATACAGAAACACTAACACACTCATACACACCTATGCAAAACTCTGCATAAGATCCTATTTGTTTTACATCCCTCTGTCATGCTAACTGAACACTGACAAACTGCAGCAGACATGAAAGCAGGACGTTTAATTGTTCCTTAAATTATCCAATATTTCTGATTTCTGGTTTGATGAACTGAGTATATTAGCTAACGCTTCTCTCAGGGCTTTCTGAGAAACCAGTGAAGTGAAACAGGCTAAACAGGACCATGTGTTGTGGACTTAGAAGAGAACACAGAGCTTCTGTGTAATCAGGGCATGGGTCTGTGCGGCACACCCACCTCGCTACTTTTAGCAGCACAGCAGTGCCATTATTGAGGTACAAATGACGCCACTTGCACCCCCTACTCCCACTAACACACAAATGCACACACCACACCACATAAAAGCATGGTTTTCCTGGCACTTGTCTTCTATACCAAGTATGAGCATGACTAACTTTTTGTTAGAGGTACAGCACTTGACATAACTGAACAAGAACAAGTCCTGCACTTGGTGAGGGTGGGTCTGGAAATAGCGATTTCTGTCTGTTGCTTCTTTGTTTGACTGTATTTCAGGTACCTAGCCTTTGATATCTTTGCTTGATGGGAAGGCGTACATGTGTACCAGTCAAAGGTTTGGAAGGGGTTTATTTGTTTACTAGTTTCTACATGTAAACTTTTAGGGGCATTTAGTATATGAAATAAAATAGTATAATAATATACAGTGAGCAAATAGTGTTAAATAAATCAGAACTAATTAGACTCTGCAGAGTAGCCTTGCAGGTGCTTTGCACACTTTTGCCGTTCTCGCAGCCAGCCACATGCAATGTTTTTCCAACAGTCTGAACACTAGTTACTTTTCCTAAGTTGTAAATGAAAACAACTGAAAAATTAGTGGGACAATTCAATTTGTGCCATGTTTCTGCATAACACTGGTTTAAACATTATCAGCACCTCCATAATTACTATTTGGTAAAGCCTCCCCTGGAGAGAATACAAGCACAGAGTGACCGCCTGTAATGTCCAACAAGGTTAGAGAAATTGAGAAGGCGGAGGGATCTTGGATCACTCCTTTATGCAGAACACTCTAAGCTCCTTTATATTCTTAGGCTAGCAATATGGACTAAGACCACTGGTCCAGATCTAAAGATTGAGATGGCCATAGGCAAACACTAGGTTTCCCCCAATCATTTTGTGTTGATTTGGATGTATTTTTGTGGTCATTCTCTTGTTGAATGATCTGTCCATGGTGAAGCCTTAAACTCCTGGCAGAGGTAACCAGGTTTTTGGGCTGAAATATCCTGGTACTAACAGTGCAATTACAAGAGCCACCATATTTAACATCATATTCGTATCTTTTCACTGTGTGCAGTCCCCCTTTTCACCAAACAGGTCAGTTATGTGCAAAATGGTCCATTTTTGTCTCATCTCACCACAACAACCAACACCATTTGTAGTTCCAGTGGCGCTGAGTGAAGTTAAGGCACTGCATTTTTAGGTTACTTTCAGGAAGGCTGATTCTGAAAAATGACAACGACAAGAATCAACTAAACTGTGCAATTCTAAAACTGAGATCTATGGGTCCTTTGCCTCCCTTACCATTCTCCTTACTGTGTGAAAGGTCATAATGTTCCTGCATTCGTTCATGACGTTCATGCTTTCTATAAATCTTTCATCTAAATATAGTTTTAGATTTGTCCAGTTGTCATTATAATACTGACTTTTACTGTGTAACTATTCTATAGCACTAAACAAAGGGGAAAAACTGACATGAAAAAGTCAAAATGAAATCCAAATACGCTTAGTGATGTATTTGTCAGCAGTCCCATGTGGCACCGCTCCCCAACTAATTACTTGTTTCCCTTTCATGATTTCCTCTTTTCACAGCGAGAGAGCATGGCACTAGTAGCTTGATAATGTACATTTTAGTATACAGTATTTTAGCACATGAGCACTCAAATTTGTAGAGAATTTGGACCACTGAAAACAACTATTAATCTTCCCAGGATCTGTGCAAAGACTCTACTGATTATCTTGAGCAGCCGTATGGGTTCTTTGCACCACTCTTATGATCATCATTTGTTCTGCTATGATTACTAAGAGTCAAGACAAATTCACATGTACTGGAACAAGCCTCATGTGTATTCTTTCTCCTGAATCAGTAGGGTGGTATAATCAACACAACCACCCACTGTGCATGCACTGTGCATAGGCCACCTATCCAGTTTATGTCTTATTGGACAAAAGTATTTATTCATAGAAGAACTCGTCAACAGAAGTGGGAAAATCTAAAAGATAAACAGAGAACATGAGTACACAAGCTAGTCCTGGGTTAAAGATAGTTATTTTGACAACCTACATGACCTTGTACAGATAGTGTAGTGAAAAATTCATTATTCTTAGATAATATTGTGAGACAACATTCTGACAACTCAAACTCAAACTTAATTTCCTGTTTTTTTCCTTCTCTCTACTTTTCTGCTCAGATTTCGCCGTGACTACGGTATGAGGGCGTTTGTGTGAGTAGGGCTGATGCCAATTTAATTATCATATTGAACCTGTATTTGTAATGTCACTAAAACAGTAAAAGAGTGGGTATCTAATTTAAATACAGTTCATCATGTGGTCAGATGTTCTGTGAGTCAGCACCTTACACACAATGCGGGTAATTTCAATGATTGCGTAATGTATTGAATCCTCATTTTAACACCTACTTACTCTGTGTTCGCATGCATAAAGACTTAAGTATTCATACACACAGGCTTACAGTTGAGCAGTTATGGACACACACACACACACACACACACACACAAACCTTATTTTTGGCACTGGTGCCATGTGAACCAGGGAAAACGTGTGAATATGCACTTTGTATGGAGCCAAATTACTCAGATTTGCCCCAGGCAAACGTGGCATTCAATGCATTTCAGTTTGGTTTAATTTGTGGTGTGTGTAGAAACTACTAGTAATTAGCTTTTAGATTTTAGTGCTCCTTGATACACTAAACAATTAAGCAATATCACACGGGCAAGAGTGCAGTTATACTGAACATCCCTGAGGGCTCATGCCTGCAGCTGAGTCACAGCTGTGCTGATATTCAGTGTAACCGCATGATTGTAAGTGCAATATTGCTTTTATACAACAGTTCTATAAACAAGAAATTACTATCGAGTACCACGAAACCACACTTGCTTTATAGCACGTAGGCTAGCTTGCTAGCTAGCTCACATTGATTTGTACATTCCCGATTCCCATTTGCGTCCAGTAAAATTGGTGTCCTTTCTTCATCATTCATGACTGTTCATATTGTAAGGCAAAAGTTATATTTCTGAAAATTATAGTTTGCCATGTCTGCTGATGATGTCGCTATCTCTACTGTAGTAACAGTTTCAAACTAGGAAGTGCAATTTTACATGGTGAGCACAGACGAATTGTGTGATACACACAGCAAAATGTCCCAGTGTTATAGGAAATATAGGTACGCTTGGAATGCTGCTCGAACAATCAAATTATTGGACTGTAACTAACAGTTGTATAATGTCTATTATACTTTACAATGGTGAATGTATGTAACAACTATTTTTTAAAGAACATCTTCTTCTTCTTCTTCTTCTTNTTACCTCCATATACCTCCTCTTTGGCCTTCCTCTTCGCCTCCTGCCTGGCTGCTCCATGTCCAACATTCTCCTACCAGTATAATTTTTTAAAGAACATATTGTGTTGATTTTAATCTGAAACTGAAAGTCTCTGAAAGTGTAAAACTCACACTTGGGCTAGATCCCAGTCCTCACCATTTTGATATTTTGCCTTTCTTGTAGTGGATTTCTGACAAAGTTATGCTCCTAATTCTGAATAAGGTAATATCAGACTTAATATGGAAATTGATTCCATCCACACAAATGAGAAAAACATATTTGTTCTAGTTAGTACTGATGTGACTCTTAAAGTGGAAAGATATTCTTAAATTGAGTTTCTAAATCTAAGTGACCTTCCAATTGACCTTACACTGACTTTTTCCCTAGTTCATTAGGTATGGCATTTGTATGCATTAAATAGCAGTTGCTGAAAATGGTGTACATTAAAAGTTTCATTCTACATAACTTTCCTCTAATATTAGAATGACTCAGAAGTTACAGTATGTGGAACACATTTATAGATTGTTTCTGTAGTTTGTAGAGTCTGGTGTATTACAGATGACAGGCTGTACTTTCAGGCTTAACAGATGTGTTTTTAACACTGTAGCACCTGACTTGTTTAAAAGTTTCACACTGTAAAAACTTTATTTAATTGTGTAAATGATGTTCAATAGGCTAAATGCTTACTATTTCAAATTACTCAGCTATATTAATTAACTATCACTCAAATCATACCCTTTTAATTATTCACTCTAGAAAAAAGGGTTCTTGGCTTCTTAAAAGTGTTTGGATAGGGAAAAACTCTTTCAGGGTTAATTTTTGTTTTTAAGCTAGGATTGTGTCACTGACAGGCTGCCTGATTTTTGTTTGCTTTTAGTGTACGTGTGACCTTTCAGTGACCTAAAACAGCATGTACATTCCCAAATCTTACAAATCGCACACATACACAGAAGCACGAAGTCACACACACCCCAGTGGCCCAGAACCAAAATGGAGTGTGCAGTCCTGTGTGCATGTGTGTGTGAAAGGGATAAAGAAAAAGTGTGCAAGAGAGCTGAAGAACTGAGAGAAGAAGGAAAAAGAGAAGAAAATGAGTGAAATTAACCTCAAATGTGGTTTTGAGGTTAGTTAATCTGTTATCTAGTTACTTCAGTGTGTACAGAGTAACACAGTTTTAGCCATGCTAGCTACTAAATGTATCTACAACAGTATGATTAATTTTCAGCTACAACAGTGTTTTAAGCATATTATTGTTTGTACACTAAGAAAATCTTCCAGACCTGCTTGTCTGGCAGACATGTGGGTGGATCTGCTTGTTTACAGTAGCCGTGTGTTTCCACATGTTGACCCGAGTGTTTTAATAACAAATGTGTGCTTACTAAATAATTACTTGTTTGAATACACACTCAAGCAGAAGACAGACAGTTATGCTTCCTGTAACCTGTGTGTCCTCATTTTTAAGTGAAGGTCAAGGGCCTTGGTTATTTCTACCAGGAGTTATTTTTTGTATAAACACTACTGGCACTTATCACTGTTTTAAGGGGAGGTGAGATTTCTAAAAGTGCTCTGAAATTGAATTTTTAATGAGAATTTGCAGTATTTTTATCAGTGTGCAGTGTGTTTCTCAATATCTTATATTGCATGCTAGTTAAGATTTTTTTAAAACTTAATTAAACTGTAAAAGTGCAACTATGTAGGAAGAAAGGGTAGTGAAACCTCCTTGCTGCTATAATCAAGAAACTTCCATATAAGGGAAATAACAAGTAACTGTAATTGCCATATTTGTGTGAGAGGATCAGCATGAGCTCATCAGTCATGTGACTCAGTCCTTTGACTGCTGGTGTTATACTAAACTTTTACCACAAATATGTTTACTATTGGAACACATTAACTCTTAATATCCCAATAGATTACACATGGGGACACAGCGAAATACCAACTGAGTTATCAAGAATAGGAGTAATCGCCAAAAACTCTAACCTTTTAAAATTCTTCTCTTACTACTTATTATCTGGATCAGGACATCTTAGTAAGCCAAATAGATATTTGGGGGATTTCTATGGTCTGGATGGACATGTGCACATTTTGGGCGCTGATGCAACCAATCTGAGCTTGTAGAAGATTTTAGCCAAATTTGTAGGAATTATAATGAGTGAGGATTTGCTTGGTTTTCACATAGATAGTTGTCAGAAAAGCAACTACTACTAAAATTAAAGCCTTCAACCTAACTTTATCCCTAATATTTCATAAGAGTTTGTAGTTGTGAAGTTATGTTGAGGCTAGAGAAAAACACAGGCTATAATTATTTTCAATAAGCAATTTACTGACTACATTTATATATTAGTATGTTAAGAGGGAAAAAGCTTTAACCCAACAAAGGTTATTTTTGTCAGCTATAGTTGGCTACAAAAAGTAGCTGCAATGGCTGAAGTATCTAATCTTGGTGGCATTAGTAAGAAAAACACAGCAGTAGAGAACATCACGTCATAGACTAATCAGGAAAAGGAGGCAGCTTCCTGTGTTGCACAAGATTGCCTCAGTAGCCGTCCCTGTGGTTACTCATATGCTGGTCTGGAGTCTGTTTTTCACTTCAGCATAATGTACTATTATCTGCGAGCATGCTGACCCTAGATCAGTCTCATGGATTTTTACCTACATTCTCTCTAGGGAAGTCAAAAGTGATACAAAAATAAACACTACATCATACTTACACAGATTTTTTTTTTAACAATGTCATGATTGCACTGTATTTTCCCAAATGGCAGCTTATAAGAACGATTTACATTAAATGGTTTACAAATGTGGCACACGACTGGATACAATACTACAAGTAATTGTTATATTAGATAACAGCCCATTTTGAAAACCAAATGTAAAATATATTATACCTACAGGATAGCTTAAAAGAAAAAGAAATCAGGGATCATATTTACAGACATCCATGCCTGAGAGTGTTAATTTAATATCAGCTCACTCCAGACCTGTGTGACTGATTTATGCAACAAAAACTGTCCTATGGTCAGCAGTCTTTACTTTCGAAGTTGCATTCACTTAATCAGGAGCCTGGCTCTGTGGGTTTAAAAATGCAATACCGTTAGGTTACACCCATAAGCATACTGGGCCAATTTTCCCCGTAGTTTCCTAAAGCTCCATTTGCCAGTTTTATTGTGTTGAACATAAAAGGAACTGTACTGGGCATGACGTTGGCATTGAGTTTTTTTTATGTGAATTTATGTATTTCCTGGCTATTTTACTAGCTATTGGAATTAAATTAGACTGTAAAATATTTAGTTTCTTTTCTTTTCGTTTTCCTTCTTGGATTTGTCTAGCGTATGCTCCTTTTGACTGAAGTTTTTTTTTTTAAGTCATCATCATCATCATCATCATTATTGTTATTTTTATTGTTTTGTGTGTGTGTGTGTGTCTATATATATATATATATATATATATACATACATAAAAGAAAGCACATTGATGAAACAATCTACAATCATGTATGAGTTGACAGATGAGCTATGAAAAAATAATGTGAATATAAATTACTGAGTAGACGCTGACTAAAAACCATTATTCCCGTTTTGTCTTGTGCGCATGCGCAGTGTCAGTGCGTCACGGCTGGAAAATGACCGGCGCTTAACCAGCGTCACACCACAGCAGGAGCACTGAGCTGTAGCTCCTCGTTACTTCAACACGGGACTATAAAAAAGAGACAAGGGGCTGTTTGGAGAGAAAAATGAGCGTGTGTGCGGAGTGACGATGTAGCTCCACTCATTTCCTCCCCACCCCGCGTGTGTGTGTGTGTCAGTGTGAGAGTGTGTGAGGAGGCGCTGTTCAGTTAGTGCGCACACACTGCTATATTTAGCACTAAGGCATCAGCGCGCGCACTGTGGGCTATTTTCAATCTCAAACCCGACACCCTCAACCACACAGTTAATACAAACTGTTATTTAAAGCTGTTTAATGAAACGACACCTGAGCTTATTTCATCTAATGTATTTTGCTCATTATTGTTGTAGTCGTCACTGTTTTAAGTCCTGCCGTAAAAGGTAATGGTGATGTTGGTTCTTGATGGTTTTGTAATGGTTAGTAATTGTGATGTTGGTTCACGAAGGCTTTATAATGGTTAGTAATGGTTATGTTGGTTCTTGATGGCTTTATAATGGTTAGTAATGGTTATGTTGGTTCTTGATGGCTTTATAATGGTTAGTAATGGTTATGTAGGTTCTTGATGGCTTTATAATGATTAGTAATGGTGTTTTGTGGTTTTTGTGCTTTTTTTATGCTGGTTGATATCAGTGCAAAGGGCAATAATGGTTTAACAGGTGACATGACTGATTCTAGATGCGTGTGATGGTTTTCTAACAGGATTCACAGGTTATAGAGGAGCCTGCAGGTCTTGGTTAGCCTAGGCTGGTCTCTAAATGTGATGGTAATAGGCTTAATGGCAGTTTTGTGGTGATTTAATGGATTTCCATGACATGAGAATTGGTCCTACATTTCAGGTTATCTGAGCGAAAACAAGAAACTGCAGTACTGATGGGCTCTAATACATTAGTGGTTAGCTAGACAAAACTATAAAATATTCCCAACAAATCAGTTAAAGACACACTGAATATATCTCAGACCTGTAGTTGAGCCAACAGTGAGCTGATTCTTAGAAAGTATTAGATCCTGGTGGGAGAATGTCTCATGTAAAGCACTGGCTTATTCCCTTTAGAAAGTGAAACAACAGCCCCCAAAATGCTTTTAAAGCAGTATTCTACAACGTGATTAACTTAGGATTAATGCTAAGACTCCCATTATGTTTGTCTCACTGATTAATAAAACTTAATTTCTTTGTCTTGGTGGGCATGATTTGGGAGGTATTTATTTCTGGGCACAGGGTCAGAGTTGGCTCTAAGTGCATCATTACTGTTTAAAAGGGGAAAACGTGTCAGATATAGATGTGTGTGGGGTTGTGTCTCAGACTCCTGTAACAAAACTGTTTGGACTTCCCCTTCTTTTTTAATTTTCTTGAATTTTCTAACATAACTAACCCACCCATTGCACACAGGCAACTTTGTTTAGAACCTACTAATAATAGGTACTACTATTATAGTAAAATACAGCTTTATATTTAATCAGTTAGTCAGTAAAAATGAACCTTTGGACTTATTGTCATAATTACTGTGATACCTGAACTATATATATATATATATATATATATATATATATATATATATATATATATATATATTTCCAGTCATCTATGATTAGCTTATAGTCTAGGTCTATTTTGAGTAAACCTATATTACACAAAGTTTACACAAAGTACACCTATATTAGACTTATAATACTGCCTCTTGTTTATCGTTTACAATATTGTGTAGCCTATTACAATAAACTTATCTGAAATTAGATCCCATAAACGTACGCCATGCTGAAAAGGTCAAATTCGGTTGCCAGTTCAAATTGATGCAGATGTACTCAGATAAAATGTATTGTAACATGCATTGTTTTAATCAGTTTTTGATAACCTCTTCAGGAGCTTGTCAGGTAAATGTGAATATACTTGCACGGTCAACAATTTAATTAAGCCCGGAAACTGCCAGCAATTCAATGGCTGTCAAAGTGCAGTCTGGGGAACCCAAGGGCCTGTGAAGCATAACCAGGTGATTCCTAATTTATAGTTACATTGGTGCAAATTATAACCCACTATTATCAAAGTTATTGTATTTATTATTGAGTTCTTTTAGTTACTACCCTGATTGATTGGTCACTTGAATGAAATGGGTTTGATCCTAACATGTATCGCATGGACCTAGGTGTTCTGCAGGTGGAAAATTTAAGAATAAAAAGCTCTATAGCTCTAATAATTAGCCAGAATATTATTGTACACTTTTGATTAAAATGCCAAATATTTGTATAGTACATAGACTAAAATAAATCTGTGTTGAAAGAGTTCATTTTTAAAAATTATTATAATTATTGTTGATAAAACACATAAAGTGTCTTAGAAAGATGTTGGGTCACTACACATCTCCAGAACAGCTTTAAATATACCTTGGCACACATATATGTCTATGGAACTCCAGAAAAACCTCAAACACCATGCTCAGAACTATATTCAAGTCAATGAGGGAACATTGTGACCTTCCCAAGATGGCGGCGCTGCTGACTAGTCGCGTTCAGCACGAGGAAAGGGCCAACCTTTTTCATGTCTCCTGCTTAAATGTCTAAACACCTTAGGTGTGTGTGTGTGTCAGAGTGTTTATAACTTGGACTGAAATGGACTTCACGATTCGCGCCGCCACTCTTGAGGACTGTAAGGACATCAGGCGCATGATGGCAGTAAGTAAGCGGCTCATATTTCACTATCAGTTTAACACGTTTAACCGGTAGGACACTTATGCTGTAAAATGGACCGGCTTTCCACAGTAAATACATCTAAATTAACCCTCCTTTTGTGTTCCGGTCAAATCTGAAAGATTTACAAGTTTCCTCTCTAAAAAA
>CM074948.1:12729892-12747330 GCA_037577455.1 Pangasius macronema | reverse complement strand
GGAACACTATGAGTGTTAGCCAAAACGAACACAACAGGAGGGTTAATTCACAGTCTGGTTAATTCACAGTCGGATCCGCTGATAAGCGACTGTTCCTGCTCGTACAGCAATGTGAGCGGCTCTCACACTGACTGAGCATCTGCCAAGCTTTTCTGAAGCATATTATTTTAGTCAGTAGACACTAATGTTTCTCCCTGTGGGTTTCCCCAGGTTCCTCCCACTGAAATGTGGTGATTATTATTCTTATTATTATTAGTTATTTTATAGTTTTGTAGTTATTATCCCAGCTGAATGCGTTTAATTCAAACCTTAACCGTTCAAATGCAACAGTGTCAACCTGGACCTGTGTTTTGTCAGTGGAAGGTTCAGGAGTTTTATGCCTCTAATGAAAAGCCAAGATATTATTGCAGCCATTTAAACAATAAGCCTAATATTTGAATGATTCAATATTTAAATAGTTATGTTCATTTACACTGATCAGCCATAAAACATTAAAAATGTCAGGTGACAGGTGAAGTGAATAACACTATCTTGTTACAATGGCATCTGTCAAGGGGTGGGATATATTAGGCAGCAAGTGAACAGTCAGTTCTCAAAGGATCTGAGTGACTTTGATAAAGGCCAAATATATGATGGCTAGACGACTGAGTCAGAGCATCTAAAAAAAAAAAAAAGCTGTTGTGGGGTGTTCCTGGTATGCAGTGGTCAGTACCTACCAAAAGTGGTCCAAGGAAGGGATGTTTTATTTAACATCATGTGGACGGACAGGTGCATGCATGCCGTTTACCTGGGGAAGAAATGGCACCAGGATGCACTATGGGAAGAAGGCAGGCTGCTGGAGGCAGTGTGATGCCCTGGGCAATGTTCTGCTGGGAAACCTTGGGTCCTGGCATTCATGTGGATGTTACTTTGGCACATACCACCTACCTAAACATTGTTGCAGACCAAGTACACCCCTTCATGGCAACGATATTCCCCAATGGTAGTGGCTTCTTTCAGCAGGAATGGGTCAGGAATGGTTTGAGGAACATTATAATGTGTTCAAAGTGCTGACTTGGCCTCCAAATTCCCCAGATTTCAATCTGATTGAGCATCAGTGGGATGTGCTGGACAAATAAGTCCGATCCATGGAGGCCCTACCTCGCAACTTACACTTAAAGGCTCTGCTGCTAACGTCTTGGTGCCAGATACCACAGCACACCTTCAGAGGTCTTCTGGAGTCCATGCCTTGACGGGTCAGAGCTGTTTTGGCGGCACAAAGGGGACCTACATAATATTAGGCAGGTGATTTTAATGTTATGGCTGATCTGTGCTGAAGGAATCTGTGGAGTTAAAAGGGTCCAGACAGACATGAGTGATCAGTGATGCTGAAATTGGCATCCAAACACAGCTAGACAAAATCAGACTCTTTTTTTTTTTTTACTTTGCTGATATGTACCCATGGCTATTTGTATGTTTTGCGTGTACAAGGCTTAAGGTAAATGCCAGTGTGTCATTTGCACGTCTTGTGAAAGTAAACAAGTTCCTCTGTTTACTTTTAAGGAGAGAAAGCTTCTGTTTAAAGGGAAGCTGCAACTTGCCTGTCTCACCAGAAACTGTAAAACCTTCCAGCTAGCATGCCACCTGGGTTAGAGTGAGCTATTGGGTTTTTATTGGGACATGGGTTTACACATGGGCTAAATTCTACTTAAATGGACCCTTCATGTGCCATCAAAATATAGAGATTATACGTTTACAGGACAAAAAGAGTTCAATTCATAGCAGTATTTTAGATAGTCTGATTAAAGTGTTTTTTTTTTTACCAGTGATAATAAGGCACGGCCCTAGGTAGAAAAAGAATCAATTTTAGCACTGCATGAAAACAGAAGGCAGTAATTACCACTGTGTATTGGACATTCAGCTTAACAACAGTGATTTGTCATTGCTGTCAGCATGGAATGACATGCAGTTATCCATTGTCAAAAAGAAAACTTGCCGCCCCACCTACATTTGTGTAGAGTTGCTATTTTTGCGCAGGCCATGCACAAGGTGTGAATGTTTGGAAGCTTTCATATTCCAGTCAGTCATGCCAGGTGACAGGACAGATGACAGAAGATAGATGACATATTGTTGTATACAAGTAATGTGGCGGTAACATTCTACTGAACTATTTCAGCCTTGCACGTCTCACATTTTAACCATAGGCTGAGCATCCCAATGGTTTAATATTAGAATCACTGTATCTGTTGCATAGGTTCCTATAGTTTTTGACTGGGAAGGTGGGCCACACTGCTCAGGTTTATACAGTCAGACATCACACCTTGCTGCTAACATGCTTTTTTTGTCACAGGGACACATAGAATGGAGTGCCTGGAGTACTGACTAGGGAGATCTGCACAACATCTTAACAATGGACATTGACTCAGCAGATCAGAATAAGTCAGTGCAACTAATTCTATCACAATGTGGAGCACTGTTATATATACTATAAATGAGTAGAAGAATGGAGTACAAAGTGAAGATGAATACGTCATGAGAACTGTTCTTGATAGTTTAATGGTCTATGAAAATAATTTTCTCACTTATACATATACACCAGTTCTGTACTGTGCCTTTTGTTTCAGGCACTAAAAACAATTCAGTGAATCAGTATTAAATTCAGTTTCTTATTTCACTTTGTTGTTGGTAATAAAATAATTTAAGTTTAGGAACTGTAGTGAACACATGCTCTGAATTTATATAGATAATTTATTCACCATTTATCTTTTGCTCTCAAATTTAACATGAGTAATAATAATAATAATAATAATAATAATAATANAAGAGTTTTTTAAGGAAAGTTAACAGGCCAAACAATTTGAGTGACCATTGAATCTTCAGACTGTTATCCAATACTTTTTAAATTTAGCTAGAGTATACCTTGATGATCATGATGTCCCATTTTAAGGACACTGTGTCCACATGTTCTTTAAGAACCTCTGAAGACACAGAAGCTCCATGTTAAGTTCACAGCTAGGTGGTGCTGTAATATTTTAAATAACTATTTCTCAGCAGCGGCTTGTCCACTCGATGACTTGATCATTTGAAAAACATGGCAGACAATGTCCAATAAGATTTCAGCAGGAATTTGATAGACCTACTGCTGAACAATTTCCATGAAGTATAGCAAACTCATAAGGTACAATCAGATAAAACGTTTTATAACCTTTAGCGTCTTCCACTCAAACCTCTTATAAACCTCTTATAAACTCTCAAACTACTCACCTGTAGCAGCTCATCATCTAAGATTTTGTTTTGGAATGGGAAATTGGGGTTTTAAATCAAAGTTCCCCCAAGTTAACCACTGTTTGAGCAGGGCTCATAATACTTAATTTCTTGCACATGGATTAGAAGGTGCAGCCTAAAATTAATTAAAATGAGTGCATGTGTGGAACAGAGTGATTGAGTTCCTGGACCCCAGATGAACTACATAAATGTACTGCATGTTTTATTTAATTAGAAAATTGTTACAAATTAATAAAACATTTCTCATGTTTTCAGTGTGATTTTTTTTTGCCCCACTGGGGAGTGGAGAAAATGTCACAGGGCAGTTGATCCCCAGGACTGCAGTCAAGAAACCAAATATGTTGCACAGCAATACATATGCATTAGTGAGCCTTTTATTTTAAATAAATTATTTATTTGTTCATTTATGTTGTTTGTACCTCATACAGGAGCTGGCAGAGTATGAGAAAGTTGTGGATCAGGTCACGATTACCCAAAAAGGTATATTACATGAAATGTTTTTTAAACTGTCAAGCTATAGTAAAAATATAGATATAATTGGAGGCAATATTGGCATGTAATTAATGAAATTCTCTTTATTCCTCACTGTAGACCTGGAGCAGGATGGGTTCTCTAAAAACCCATTTTTCCATGCGATAATCGCTGAGGTTCCAGAACAGCACAAGACCAAAGATGGTGAGAAACGTACTGGGTGATGTGATCAAAGGTGCCGTCCAGGCCCTGTCAGTGTCAGTAGTGCTTAATAATAATACCTGATTTCATCATCACTAATGTTGCTTTGATTTATTTGTTTGTTTGCTTATTTATTACTTACCTACTTACATACATATAGTGGATATAAATTTGCAGGTTTTTGTGATGAAAAAAAAATAAATAAACCAAGCTAAATCACAAACACATGAAAAACAAATAGAAACCTTTTAGGAAATAAAAGAAAAAAATATACATTAACCTGGTTGCATAAATGTGCACAACCTTTCATAATAGGATATGTGATTGTGCTCAGAATTATCCAGTCACTTACAAACTCATTTTCAAAAGTAATTACCATACACTTGTAATCAATGAAGTGATTCTGATTAACCCCAAATAAAGATCAGCAGTTTCTATAGGATTTTCTTGACACCTTCTTGGTTTCGTCTGACTGCTGAAGCCATGGTCTGCACATAGCATACAAAACATGTACAAGATCTCATTGTTGAAAGGTATCAATCAGGAGTGAGATATAAAAGAATTTTCAAAGCATGTAGATGTACCATGGAACACCATGAAGGCCATCATCATCAATTGGAGAAAATGGGGTGCCACGGTGACATCACCAAAAACAGGACGTCCCTCCAAAAGTAATGAAAGGACAAGAAGAAAACTTATCAGGAGGCTGCCAAGAGACCTATGGCAACATTAAAGAGCAGCAGGAATATAGGGCAAGTGTTGGTCACTGCCTGCATGTGACAACCATCTTTTGTGTTCTTCACATCTGGACTATGGGGTAGGATGGCTAGAGAGTGGCCCTTTCTCCAAAAACAAATACTATCCAAGCCTGCCTTAATTTTACTAAACCAAGTGCCAAAATGTGTTATTGTCTGATGAGACAAAAGCAGAACTTTTTACCATAATTCTAAAAGATATGCTTGGCACAATAACAAGAGACCTTATCACCCAAAGAACACCATACCCATGGTGAAGCATGGTGGTGGCAGCATCAGGCTACGGGCTGCTTCTCTTCAGCTGGGACTTGTGCTCTAGTCAAGACAGAGGGAATTATAGATAGTACACAAATTATGGATTTGGCACAAAACCTGCAGGCCTCTGTTAGACAGCTGAAGATGAAGAAAAATCCCACCTTCCAGCATGATAACAATCCAAAGCACAAATCCGAGTCATCAAAGGAATGACTTTTGGAAGTTTTGGAATGGCCCAGTCAGAGCCCAGCACTAAACCTGTGGAGTGGCATGAAGAGGGCTGTGCACAGGAAGGGTTTTACCCAAAAAGACTGTTGAGTGCTGTATTACAAGTAAAAGGTGCTTTAAGTATTAGTAAAGGGTTGTCCACACTAGCACCACAAGCTTATTGTAAGTTTTCTCTTGTTTCTAAAAAGTTTCTATTTGATTTTCACTTGAATTTTATGGAATATTATGGAATGTACATACGGCTTCTAGCTTTAGCCTCTGGGTGTTTGCTAATGAAGCACTCTTAGGCTACGTTTACACGACAACGATGCAGTCAAAAAACGGAAAAGTTTACGTTTTCAAAAAGTTTCACGTATACACGACAACGTTTTCAAAAGGATCCGCGTTTACACATATTCGCGATAACGGCCAAAAACGCTGTATTACGTATGCCAGGCCAGTAGGTGGCGCCGTCACCTTGTTAGTTGGTTGTAATATTGGTGAAGTAAATCCACACTGCTGAAGAAACGTTAGCAAACTCTTGAGCAGCAACAACACTACCGTGTACTCCGCCGTTGTTGTGTATGTTCGTTCGCGCTTGCCTTTACAATAGACACGCACTGCGCATGTCTACATACCTCACACGTACTGCGCACGCGCATGACGTCACCGTTGGAGACGATAACGGCGGCGTTTTCAAAAATATGCGTTTTCAGTCCCCAAAACGCCGTTATCGTGTAAACGAACAGACAAAACGCATAAAAAGTTTCCCGTTTTTGGCTGAAAACGTTGTCATGTAAACGGCCCCTTAGAAAAAAAAATGGTTCAGAATGTATTTTTGATAGCGTTCAAAGCACTATTGTAAGTCGCTCTGGATAAGGGCGTCTGCCAAATGCCATAAATGTAAATTTTCTTTAAAGTTTCTTTAGATGGTTACTGGTTCTACTTGGAACTATCTTGGAAAAGAGAAACCCTTTGCTGTAGGACTGACATTGAACCTTTAAAGAGTCACCTAGAGGGACAAATCAGCCCATGCGAGATTTTTTTCTAGGAATGCTTGTAAATTGCATGTACATACTGAAGCCACATGATTGCATAACACATTTTCTTCCTATGAATGTTTGTTTCTTTATGATAACATATGAGATATGATATGAGAAAGAAAGAAGACATTCCAGTCATTGCAGAATGTGTCTGTTTCAGGTCACACAAAAATAGGATTTTCTATTTACTTCTACACGTATAGCTCATGGAAAGGCCGAGCTGTATTCATGGAGGACTTGTACGTGATGCCGGAGTTCAGAGGTAATTGTGGTACATTTGTTGCTACTTTCATAATCCAGAATTATTTTATAAGCTAATATCTACACTAATATCATAATTTTAAACCTAATATAAAAAAGGTTCTCTTTAGCATCTTATTAAATACTTCACCTCTGGGGAAACCTTTAAAGGTTCTGTGTAGAGCCCCAAAGTTTTCTCCTTCAGGTTGAAAGTAAGAAAGTCAGACCCATTAACCACCCAAACAACCCCTGAGCTACCTTTTTTCTAACAGTGTATCTATGGGGTCTGTAGCATATGGTCAATTATCATAGAACTATTCTGATGCATTTCCCACTACAATTCTTTAAATTGAAGCATATTTATAATGGAAGGCCTTTTCTGTAATTAATTAATTTTTACAGAATGGTTGTAATCCTCACTGTTTTGAAATTTCATGTCCATGATTGCATCTCATCCAGGAAAGGGCATTGGCAAGGCACTGATGAGCAAAATTGCACAGGTGAGGGATATATTAATGTTTCTGAATGTTCAGAAATTAGATAAGTTGAACTATATGCAGCATCTTTTAGAAAATAAAATTAATCTATGTATTCAAAAATAATAATTGTCATATAAGTTTTGTGTTATTGTTGATTTTGGGTCATGTCTATAATAGCTAGGACGGGCCGCTGGCTGCACGCAGCTCAATTTTACTGTGTTGAACTGGAACAAGACAGCGCTGGACTTCTACCAGAACCAGGGTTCCGTGGACGTGACCTCTGACCTGGGTTACCATTACATGTGCTGTCATGGGGATGCCTTTCAAAAGATGGCTGATAGCGATCCCTAAATTTCAGGTTCATTTTAGATTCACTCCTTCCATCCCTAACTAAAATCCATAAAATAAAGTCCAGTGAGGTAGAGGTTATTGGTCCGGCATTGATGGAAGCGAAATACTCGTATTAACGTGAAACTTGACTTTATGTGTGTTGTGTGTAGACACTTTCTGTCTTATCTGTGAAGTGTCTGTTGTTCAGAGGATGATAACAACGGGTTTTATATTACGTACATGATACTGTTACATGCTATAATGCTGATTGAAATGGTGTTATTTGTTTATAGTAGATTATCACATGTAAAAAAAAATAATAATAACAATTTAATTCGACATCCAAGGTAATGTTGTGGCAGCCTGATAAAACCCTTCACACGGTAACATTTTGACATTTTCTAGAACGGAAATATATTTCTGTTTTGGATTTATCTCAATCTCAATCAGAAGTAAAGTCATAGCATTTTGAGGTCTGGTTACCCCCAAAACTGAAGGTGGAAGGAAAAAAAGTTTACAGTGGTATCATTTACTTTGATGATTAGCATATCAGTCCACATCAGTCTGTGTCTTATCACCTCAGGTACTCTCCACATTTAAACACAAGCCTCATCTTTATCTCTTCACTTGACTGATCACTGTTTCTTACTTTGTTGGGGAAATAAATGCTGATTAATATAGTCATTTCTGTTCTGTTGGCTTACATACAGAGTATGTAAGCGCTTTTCTCTGTTTTGATAATGATGTGACGTTGCAGGTGCATTACATATATTTTGAAAGCTGTTGTCTGATCACAGAGTGAAATGATTAGGCACACACATTATTTGTGTTTTTGTTTTTTGTTTTTTTGTATTTTTGGTTGTTTTCCAGAATTTCCAGATTTTAGTCACAGCAACATTTGATGGGTTTTTCCAGGCTGCCACACATATGAATGTTTACAAAACAAGTTCAAAAATAAACTACAGTCTGTGGCAATCAGTCAAGCAGTATTTACTTCTAATCTAATTGTAATGCAAAATTAAAACAGCACAAGAGCAGTTTGGGTATGACCTTCATTATCGTACTGTTATGCTGTCTATGGGCATGTTAGAGAAAACTGTTTCATGTAATGCAAAAGTGAGAAATGCACAATTAAAATAAAGACATGCCGGTAAAATACACTGCTTTATATACAAGTCTCTTTAGATCAGTGTGTGCAAATGGATTGCACTTTTCTTTAGTAGACTGTTTATCCTTCCCTCTCAGATGTTTCTATGTTATGTAAGAAAGATGTGTTGTATTTTATGGTGCCTGCCAAACAGCTGGAAAAAAGGAGCATGGATGTGCTTGAGATTTAGAGGAGGTTCGATGAAAGTTGAGCTGATGTCTTATATGTGTACAAACAAACCTTTGCAGAAGACCACAGGTGATAACTTTTGCTCCAGTTGTGTTTTTGTTGAGTGGGGCACATTTGTGAGCCAGTATTCAAATGTATAGGTTCTTCTTCAGATGCATACGTATTACCCCATCAGCACTTAGCTGCTAATAAAGCTTAAAACCTTTTGCACTGTTTTGAGAATCTTCTGTACATAGTATGTTTCTGATGGGCTGATTCTGGTTTGAAGTCTCCATTGATAATTTGGGCAAGAAATGAATGCTAATTGCAATGGCAAGGGCAAAGATTTTAGTGTGTAAATTGCTAATGGCACAGTGATTTCTAGCAGGCATGAAAAGCTCACTGAACACAGAGCTGTATCACCATACTGCCAGTGCTGCTCAGAGTGCTGAGTGCGGCTCAACATACAGTATAGGAGATGTGCAGAGGAGTAAAGAAGTAAAGGTGGCAGTATTCAATTAAAAAAAAAAAAAAAGAAAGAAAGAAAAGAAAAGTGCTGCCACCTTGTGGTTGATAGAAAAAAAGTGAACTCCACACCACAACTACTGCTATAAACATTAAAGTATATAAACAGTTACTATCATTTTTTTTCTCTCTACCAGTTAGAACAGTGAGAAAATAATTTTAACAACTTTAATATACACACATGCAGGCAGACATCATGTGTTTGTGTATACAGGGCAGTTACAAAGTAAAGGAAAATAAACAGGACCAAGTGTCTTGGTGCTACCAGGAGACTACAGAACAGCTTTAATATGCCTTCTCTCTCTCTCTCTCTCTCTCTCTCTCTCTCTCTCTCTCTCTCATTTTTAGTTTTTATGTGCTTTATTGGCATAACAAGTAATTGTACATTTGTATTACCTAAGCAAGTACAAAGGAAGGATAGTGTAAAAACAGGAGAAATAAAATTAAAAAATAAAGTACTAATGGATTAAATAAAAAAAAAAAATAGTGCAAACGATGTACATAAATTAAGAACAATATAAAGGCACTATATACATAATTTAAAAAAAAGAAGGATAAAATGACTAAGATTATAGAATAAAAGTTAATTTACTAATAAAGGTAAGAAAAAACATAAAACAATAACAATAAAAAAGAGCAATCATAACAATTAGAAGAAACACAAGGGCGAGGCAGATCACTCACTGTCCCTCACTGTGGGAGGCTGAGACGCACTGTGCTGCTAATATACTAATACAACAGTCCTGATGTTCTCCTGTCAAATTGTCAAATGTTTGGTGTGTGTTTCATTTCGAGGTAGAATTTTTTTTCGTCTGTCTGTGTGTTTTGTGCATTCTGTTAGATGCAGCTGTGTCTCTATTGTGTTTTGGTTGCATAGGCACAACCTTTCCTCCAGTGGGACCCATGTGTTACTGTCTGTCTGCCTGTTTGTCTTGCTGGGTTGTGTCCACTGAGTCTGTACCTTGTCAAATTGGTTTTCTCTCTCTCTCTCTCTCTCTCTCTCTCTCTCTGTGTGTGTGTGTGTGTGTATGTACAGACAGTCTGCATGATGTACTGTCTTTTTAGGGCCAAATAGCATTGCTGTGTTGTGTTTGGGTTTCACGATAGGTGACGTTTTGTATTGTAATTTGGACTAATCCGATTTGTTTGAAATTGTTGTTCTGGTCTAAAGTGTCAGTGTGGTGGCATCTCTCTCTCTCTCTCTCTCTCTCTCTCTCTCTCTCTCTCTCTCTCTCTCCTCTCTCTCTCTCTCTTTCTCTCACTCACACACATACATGTCTTTGGAATTCCTGGAAAAAAGATAATTTCTCATATTGTAATGGCAAAAACTCTTCAATTCAAAATAAGAAAAAAGACTTCCAAAGACAAGGGGTTCTGGATGCCAAAAATCAATAGACTTTATTGAATCAAACAACAAAGCCGAGATGTCTGCAGAGCTGATTTACATAGTCATGGCTCATGCTTTTATACAATTCTATAACAATGGTCTCATTAGATGGAGTTTTCTCTTTTCTTTCTTTCTATCACACACCTGCCTCTCGCCTCACTTATTTCATTGTCCCCTTATTCCCTAGCAAGAGGTCAGTCAGTTTATTTTTTTTTCACTTCAGTAGTCTGGTAGAGAGAAAAAACATTTTCTTTCTGGACTGGAAAAGATAGAATTTATGATTGAAAACTGTGTGCTTATTGTTTTTCCCAAAAGCACAGTCCACCTGCAAGGTCACACCAGTTTGTCTTATTGATTCACACACAGAAATATCCTTGTAAAATCATATGCATAAAGTCACTTTCTAAATGTATGAAATCTCTTATATTTGATTATACGTATTATTTTTAATTGAGATTTATCAGAAAAGATACAGTGTAGTGTATAAGTAAATAAAACTCTGAAAGTTAAGTACATGCTTGAATACATGAGGTGATTTAAGGTCATGGTTTAACACAAGATCACATTACAATACTGTTGCATAGATACTGATTGACATAATACTGATAAATATAACAGAAAAATTCTTCCATAATATCCATATCTATTCACATATCTGAACATGTTATGAGGTAAAGGTGTGTGTGTGTGTGTCAGTGTGCGTCAGAGTGTTTATAAGTCGGACTGAAATGGACTTCACGATTCACGCTGCCACTCTTGAGGACTATAAGGACATCAGGCTCATGATGGCAGCAAGTAAAATGTCATATTTCACCATCAGTTTTTTTTTTTTGAAGCACATAATTTTTAGTAGTTAGACACTGATGTTACTCCCTGTCTCCACGTGGATTTCGCCGGGAAATGGGAAGACTACAGCATGTTATGAAAAACAGGCTCAGTTACCTACACAGCAGTTTTGGTGTACAGCTTTCAAGCCGTTCAGCGCCACCAAAAGGGCAAATTAGGACATGCATTTGCAATAATAACTCCACAGCGCAACGTCCCATGAACGCGACTCCACTTTCCGCTAATTGTCTGAGTTCAGTGGACAGCAGGGCTGGATTTAGTGTAGGTCTTGATTAGGGGTGCAGACAAAATGTCCAGGTCTTTTACAATCATGCTTTTTGGTGAAATATAATGAGATAAGATGAGATAAGATGTACCTTTACTGATCCCCTGTAGGGGAACAACTGGGTCGTCGTGTTCATCGTCCTCATTGTAGTTTCTTTTCTTTTCTTAAAGGTATTTATGGATATGTTACCTTTTAATAGAAACGACAGAATAATACAAAAAATAAAATAGATCTGTGTCTATGTACATAGGCCTCTAGGTGTGATGTCCTTGACATTTTTATACATGTGCAATAATATTTGTATTATAATGAATAACTGCAGGCTCCCTGCTGTGATTCGTTTAAATTTTATTTTATTTTTCATTTTTGCACAACATGAGGACAGTGGGATAGTGCTCCCGTAGCCTGATACTATCCTGTAGACATGCAAATGGAATTCATTCATTCATTCATTCGTACATTCATTTAGGCCACATACAGCTAAGCAAGTAGAACTCAAATTATGTCTGCAAGACATTCTGTCTAAATTAACCTCTAAGGTGCACTATGATTCTCAAATTAGTAAAACTGCACTTAACAAAGTTCAACAAGTTGTAGTTTAGTTCTAAGAAGAAAGCCTACTAAGCGACTGTCTACGACTCACAAGACCTAAATTCACATTTGTGATTTGCAAAACAGGAAGTCAGTCATTTTGAATTTCAGCAAAAATGTTTTTTGCTCCTTTTCTTTGAAACTTCAACTAGTCTTTTTGAAATGTGAACTAATGCATTGTCAGAGCATGCTGAACAAAACCTTTCTTGCATTCTTGATACTCAACATGGTTTATCTGTAACATGCCAACAAATGTGATCACAGTGTACTCTAACAGGAAATAAGGCCATATCTCAGTAAAATCTTGACATATTGACACCAAAATTTAGAAACATAGTCTTTCTTTGAGGGCAATTGAAAACAGGATGTGAGGCAATATATCAGCAACAGCTTGACGTATTGCCATCAGATTTAGTACACCTCCTTGGGAACAAGGGCTGAAGTTCCCAGTGGCTTCTGGTCTTCCTTGGGTGCAAGGGGGTGGGGACAGAAAGTGTTTGGCCCCTTAATTGCTGTTTGCAGTTATTATTATTATTATTATTATTATTATTATTATTGGTCCAAGCTAATTACCTATGCCCAGTATATTTTGAGATAATGTTCGTAATAAATGCTGAAATTTTTTTTTCCAAACTTTCTTTTCCAGCTTGAGCAACGCTCTATGCTGACAAATGAATATTTTCAAGGAAAGCTAATAGACCAAACAGTCTGACTGACCACTGATTCTTTGAACTGTTTGCCAGCAAATGACTAAGTGAGCTACAGTATAGCTTGATGATCATGATGAGAGTAAAATTCCTGAACAAAGTGTACAAGTAACCCTTCTGTGTCTGCGAAAGTACATTCAAGTGTCGATCCACCACCCATAACACTTAAATAACTGTGGGCCAAGCCTTGAAAACCTTCAATTCATCGATCACTGGTGCAAACTTATCTTCTTTTTTGTATCCATATCTAAAACATTTCTCTTAACACTGTTAAAAAAGCTTATCTTGCATTCTTTACAGGCAATATCTCAGGACAACTACATTAAGAGATCTGTCTCTTTATGTTAAGAGAAACGAGCCAGTCAGATTACTTGTCAGACAGGATAAAACTCCAGTGAAAACATTATTACATGTGAACAGCAGAGCACCACAGGAACATATTTAAGTGCAAAATGTTTTGTTGTTATCTTCTGACTTTCAAGAAATAGAAAAACAAAAGGACAGATGTGACATATTTTGTACAATGTCTGCTAAAAACGTCTTTCGCATACTTTGAGTGTAATGAGTAGACCAGATGCCATCACTGTCGTCGATTACTGTCTTAGTGTCGGTTTTCTTAAATTATTGTCTGAGCGTCATCCAGTTAATATACACATACAGGTGTTGTGGGTGAGGACCTGCACCAATGATAAACTGCATAAATGTAATGCATTTTTAATTTAATGAGAAAATTGTTAAATTGTGAAAAATGTGTGCCATAAGCTAAGTCTGTTTACTCAGACTCCTTTTTCCTACATCAAATGACAACAGTCATTTGGCCAAAACATTCATCTGTACACAATAGAATCCCCTGATTTTAATCTTTTACCTTAGGTTTTGGAAGTTTACACTTATAAATAGGATACATTGCCCCAGTGGGGAAAGGAAAAAACTACACAGGATACTTTATCCCCAGGACTGGAGTCAAGAAACCGAATAATGTTTGCTTATTGGTGCAGAGAGATATGTATATGCATCTGTAATTGTGAGTCTTTTTTAATTTGTTTGGTTGTTTTTTTGTTGTTGTTTGTATCTCATACAGGAGCAGGCAGAGTATGAGAACATGACAGATCAGGTCACGATTACACAAAAACATATATTGCATGAAATATTAAAAAAAAAAAAATCTTTTTAAACTGTTATGGCATAGTACAACTATAGGTGTAACTGACGGTGATACTGTAATCTGTTTACGGGTCATGCATATGATTAAATAAGATAAGATTCTCTTTGTGGACCTGGAGCAGGATGGGTTCTCTAAAAACCCATTTTTCCATGTGATAATTGCTGAGAACAGCACAAGACCAAAGATGGTGAGAATGTGATCAAAAGTGCTGTCCAGTTTTTTACACAGGCCCTGACAATGTTAGTAGAGATACAGTGCATAGTTATATCTGCTTTCATCTTCACTATGTTGCTTTGATTTGATTGGTTGGGTTTTTGTTTGTTTGTTTATTTCCTTCCTTACTTTCATACTTATTTCATGGGGACAAGACAGGTAAACTTTGTTACATGCAGGGCAAAATTTACAGTATAATGTACAGCTATATATGTATATATATATATATATAATGTAGGGCTCCTAGCTTTAGCCTGATGAAAAAAGGTTCATCAAGGGTTTGTGAGATGGTTACTGGTTGCAGCTATCTAAAAGGGTTTCGCACTGTTTCTGAAGAGAAACCCTTTGTTGTAGAGTTATTTAGGACCTTTAAGGAGTCACCTAGAGGGACAAACCCTTTGGGGTAATAGACTGAACCTTTTTGTCTGAGAATGGACCCATGCATGTCATATTGAAACCACATGACTACATAATCTTTTTTTCTTACTTTCATTTTTTTTGCTTCTTTTATGAGAAAAAAATAAGACATTCCAGTCACTGAAAAATGTGTGTGTGTATGTCTGTTTCAGGCATATGTACTTTTACATTTATAGCTGGAAAGGACAAGCTGTATTCATGGAGGACTTGTATGCCAGAGTTTAGAGGTAATTGTGGTACTTTTGTTGCTGCTTTGAATTAATAAAATATTTCACACTGTCTTCAACAGCAGTCCAGAGGTTTTTCAGCGTAATGTCTGCACTCGTAGTAAAAACGGATTCCTCTAGCACCTTAAAGGGTACTTCACCTCTGGGAAAACTTTTACAGGTTTTGTGTAGAGCCCTATAACCACAGGTTTCTCTTTCAGAATAGGTTGAATGTAGAACTCCTTTAGAAAATCAAACCCCTGATGTACCTTTTTTCTAAGCGTTATTTTATATTTACTGCATTGCATCATGTTGTCAGTTATCACAGGCAATTACATACATACAGAAATAAATAACATTTCCCTCTACTGAGAAAAGAACAGAAAGGTCATTTAGTTGAAACACACTTAAAATGGAATCTTATTTGTATAACTCGTCGAGTCTAATTAAGTGTCTGACATTAGACTATATTGTATACTTGATCAACATTAAGGATGATTAAAGTCGTCCATGATTGCATCTCATCCAGGAAACGCCTGACTGATGAGCAAAGCCGAACAGGTGAGGGATGTTTTCTAAATGTCTGTTCTTCAGACATTAAATAAATTAGAAGTGCTTGAGGCGTCATGTAAGAAATCAAATTAATCTATGTATTTAAAAATAATAATTGTCATATAAGTTGTTGTTGTTGTTATTGTTGATTTTGGGTCATGTCTATAATAGCTAGGACGGGCCGCTGGCTGCACGCAGCTCAATTTTACTGTGTNGATGGCTGATAGCGATCCCTAAATTTCAGGTTCATTTTAGATTCACTCCTTCCATCCCTAACTAAAATCCATAAAATCCAGTCCAGTGAGGTAGAGGTTATTGGTCCGGCACTGATGGAAGCAAAATACTTGTATTAATGTGAAACTTGACTTTATGTGTGTTATGTGTGTATCCACACATAATTATGATGTGTCTGTTATTTGGGTGATGTTAAAAACCGTTTTCTTCTAATAAACATGAATACTGGTAAACTTTATAATGTTGACTCTGGTTCTTTTTATTAAAACAGATCATCACACGTTAAAAAAAAAATAAGAATAATAATATCAAAATTCACATCCAAGGTCACATATGTGTGGTGGCCTTGCCAGCAGATGTTGTTTTGACTTCATTCTGGAAAATGAAGTAAAATCTGCTTTCAGAAAGAATCAAGTTATGTGATAATCATGCAGTAGGTATTTACCTGCAAAACTACAAAAATAAAAGAACAAAACATATATAACATGTCATCATTCACTATCACACTGCTATGTTGTCAGAGAAAAACTATAATGCAAAGCAGTAACATTAGTGAGAAATGTACAATTAAAATAAAGACATGTTAGTAAAAGGCACTATAAATACACTGCTTTCAAGTCTATTTAGGTCAGTGTGTGTAAATGGGACCAGGATTGCTCTTTGCTCTAGTAGACTGTTTATCCTTTCCTCTCAGATGTTTCTCTGATTGTAAAGTCTGTTATGCAAGATAGCTCTGTTGTATTTTATGGTGCCTGCCAAACAGTACAGCTGGGAAAAGAGCCTGGAGGTGCTTGAGAGATTTAAAGGAGGTTCAGTGAAAGGCTGAGTTGATGTACATGTACAAATTAACCTTTTCAGAAGACTAAAACACAGTTGCCCCAATTGTATATTCGTTGTGTGGGGCATGTCGGTGAGCAAAGATTTTGAAAATGTTCCAGGGTGGAGATTGTTTTGAAGATACCCACTGAAGAGCTCACTGAACTCAGAGCTTTATCTCCACACTGCCAGTGCTGCACAGAGTGCTGAGTGCGGCTCAACATACAGTAGAGGAGGCAAGGGCCTTAAAAAGTGCTGCCACCTTGTGGTTGATAGACAAAAATGTTCTTGGATAGCTACTGCTACTACTACTACTACTAATAATAATAATAATAATGGTGCTCAAACAGAAGGTCATATATAATGTGAATGTTTTCTTTGCAAATGTGAGTTTTGTTTGTTGTGTGTAATATATATATATATATATATATATATATATATATATATATATATATATATATATATATATACACACCCCACACACAAAAAAAAAGTTGCTGTTTAGATTTTAATAGGCAAATATATAAGAGTCTATGAATGGATCATTATTAGGGTGATTCTAATGTTTCTACCATGTTATATGTTTGGCAACAGTTCTTTTAATCTTAAAAGATCAAGTGTGTAGCTTTTTAGTTCTTTAATACCCATGTAGAAAAACGTATCATGGCCATATTCCAGGATGACACTGCCAAGATTCATCAGAGTTAAAATTGTGAAAGAATGGTTCAGAGAGCATGAAGAACATCACAACATTTATTTCCGCCAAGTGGTGCATCAGTTTTTGCCTGTTAAAATCTAAACAGTGACTTATTTTTATTTTTGGCAATATATATATATATACTCCTGAACAAAATCTTAAGACCAGGGAAAATAGTACAAGTATTCACACTTCGCACTGGTGGACTGTAACCAGGTTGTAAGAACTTCTTCAAAATGCCAAAAGAAGAAACAAGA
>CM074948.1:12713318-12729792 GCA_037577455.1 Pangasius macronema | reverse complement strand
AGCCTCCTGGAAACAGCTGCATCAAGCATGCCGAAACGAGTGTTTGAAGTTATCACCAAGAACGGTGGGGCTACTCATTACTGAGTCCTTTTTAAGGATTTAAATCAGATGTAAGTGCAATAAACAGACTAAAACTAGTCTTATAGTAACAGTGCTAATGACCACAGTTACATTGTGGGTTATTTTATAAGGAGTAGACCACAGAATTTTCTACTTAACAAGCTAAATAGACAGATAGATATTAAAATTAAATTCTATAGGCTATAATAGATTATATAAGCTATTCAGGTATATGCTACTACGCAGCACATGAAATCAGAAAACTTCATCTTCCATATAGCAGTGATAAAGTAAAGCAGAAGTAAAGCTTCCCCACCTGGGACTAGCTCTGCACATTTAGCTATTTCATTTTTAGTTATTTTATTCAGAAAATCAGCAAACGTGTTCATTTCTGAGCCCATCAAAACCAAATTATGCAATATCGCCAGCCTACATAAGGGAACGAGCTCTTTTTCTCGCGTGACCCAGCTGTACAGACTTTGCTGAGCTTTGCGCTTTCACTCACGACCTTTCACCGATCAGTCACTAATAAGTATCACGACTCATTTCACTGATTCGATTCCTTCGAACTGCTCATTTAAACGAATCGAACTTCATTTGATTCATTTGATTCGCCACTCAGAGGGGCGCGCAGGACAATCGTGTGCAGGTCACAGTGTCGAGACAAATCACGATACGGTATTTTGTCTTTTCAACAAAGCTTCGCGTGTGGAGAATCTTTTACACTTCTAACTGTCTGGGAGTGAGTAAATGTCAGACATCTTTTTAAATGAAGCAGACATACAGGGGCCAGCTGTTTTGTTGCATGTCCTTGATGTAAGATTACTGCCATTTCAAGACAATAAGAAACTACATTGTATGTTAACTCTGAAATTACTTTTGAACAGTAACTCAAAAAAGTACACGAAACATCTTTCAGAATTGTGCTCAGGTAATATTCAAAGACTGACATGCCATAAACCACTGGTTCTCAAACAAATTAGGTCCAAGGTAACACTGGCCTACCGTTTCTTTCTTTTTTTTTTCTTTTCTTTTTTTTTTTTGAGTTACTGAGGTTTATATTAAACCCACTTAATTCAACTGACAAGTCAAATAACTCACTAATAGCCTAAACTTAACTTTGGTCATCGTAGGTTGTTACTTCCACATAATTAAAAACCACAGACAGACTTCTGAGGGTCCCTGGACTCCATTTGAAAACTACTGACATAAACTATATAAATCATCTTTGTTTTTTATTTATAACAGTCATCTCCTAATTCCTTTGTCCTTTCCACAATTTTCCTGGTACAGCCATAGAAACAGATTAGGCAAAATTACTTAATATTTATGTGGGCCACTGGGGGTCCAGTACTTTTGACACAGAGTCACGGCCCACCCATGCCCTACCCCAGAAACATCCCTGGGTTGTCTTCTACACCCACAACTTCCTCTATAGACTGTGACCCTACTGACTGCAAATCTACCCACAACCTCCCTCATGTGTATGCTTCTCTTATTGTTTGTGTCATCACATGAAGTAGCTGAAACAACAACAGCAGCAAGCTGTTACACCTCCTTATTTGTTTTGCTATTGGTGTCTCTTAGCAACAATAAGCCACATGATTTCTTGTGAGGTTTTGATTAAGCAGCAGGTTTTGCAACAAATGATCCCTAGTCATTAGAGTGTGATCCTCAGTCATTCACTGTGTGACACCCAGTGGTTTAATGTGCTTCCCAATTTTTCAGCTGCCCCAAAAAAAACCCAAAATAAGACAAAAAGTCCAGTCGTTTCATAATCTTTTAGGCGTTTCAAAGTTGTGTGGCGTATCCATGGGCCTAGAGTTCAATGAACTGTCATCTAGCCCACTTTATTAGCTCTGTACTTTGCATGAACTGGAGGATAGTCTAGTTTATTTTCAGTCTAAGGCTGCAGTCCATTCTGGTTTGATCATGACCTTACCCTTGTAAAGGCTACATATTTCAAAGTGAAAACTCGCTAATGTTTCAACTTTGAGGTGGACACACTGCTCATGGCAACTGACCCATCATATAAGAAATGTTTTATACTAAATATTCAAAACAATTCATAATTATAATGCAGCATTATTCAACACTAGGGTGTTTGTGTTGTGATAGCTACAAAATCCTTTTGTAATCTATTTTACAAGAAGCAGAATAAAAGAGCTAAAAAGTTGAGTGTAACTGGACTCTCCCATAACGAACCTCAAAAGCAAAGAGTCCATGAATTAATCCCTTTAGAAGGGCATGTTTGTTTGTTTTTCAACACTTCAGGTTTGGAATGAGCTTACAAATGACACTGTGGGTGGTTTTCTATTTGAAATGTCGTACATTAAATCCATCACTGCAAAATGGACTGAGCTGTTACCTAATAAAGTGCCATTAATGATGCAGAGGCAGAACTAGGGAAATGGCAGGGGTGCTACGATTAAAATTTGTTCAGCATTCATTATACATACATGTACATTTTTGTTCCCTAATGTAGCAACTACAAACAACATAAATGCACCTTCAAGTAGTAAAATTTTAGCTCTAGTTACGTGTATGTTTTAAAGGTGTTCTAGGTACTTAGACTAAATGTACAAAAGGCATTGAAACCCTTAATATTATCACTGAGTTACAAGCAATTGACCCTAAAAGGTACAGTTTTGTATCATGTACTTGACTGACACCATTTGTAATAAGAGTATAATCCATAAGCTGTATATGCTATGTGCTAGCCATTTCCTCCCTATCCTTAACATGATACAGTTAATGGGTGAAAGTTGTTTACTGTTCATTTCTGAAAAAAAAAATGTATAAAATATTATTAAAAAATGAAAATATTGGTGTGGCATGGAGGTTTTGCCCAATCCTGAACGTGGGTTACTGTCTGTTTGAAGATCTACTGCAACCCTGACCAGGATAACGTGGTTATTTAAGATGAATGAATGAATAAATGAAACCATGCTTGCTGAAAATCATTTAATTAGAAAGCCAAATTTACTGCACAAAGAGGAGGAAAGCTATAGATGTAGATCGCATCTGTGAAGCTTACAATCTACACCTACGACTATCTGAGGTGCAAGATAGGAACTGGCACTGTTACCATTACTGTCCTCTTGTGCTGGGGTGGCATTGCCAGTAGAACCAGATATCATAGGATTTTTTTGCAGGACCATTTTGCAGGTCATTTTTAAAGAGTTTTTTAAAACAAGATCTGGTTTCTATTTTTCACAATGTTCTTTTTATGATATACATAAAAAATGGAAAGGAAAGGCTTATGTTACACTCCAGCTAACAATACCAAGAGGGAGAAAGCTTGCTAGGGATCTTACAGCTAGCCAGTTACTTAGTCTAACATTTATTTTAACAGTGGCATATTTGTATACTCCAACCCAGTTTCACTGTCATAGAATGCCCAAGTAAATGTTGCTATCAGTAGCCTAGCCTTGTAAATATTAGCTATGGAGCTAGTTCACTAACCAGCCGTGTAAGTGTTCGATACTTAGGCTAAGTATGAGAATAAATATGAGGAGAAAGTGTGCTGCTTCTGGAAATGTATCTCTACAAACTAATTCACGCAGTCATTTTTTTGAAATTCAGTCTTCATTTACATGACTTCGTAAATATTTTTACGCAATTTCCTGGTTATGGGTGTGAAATGCACTGAGACATTATGGGCACCGCATCAAAACATGCTAATCAGAACCAACAATACACATCGCTCACACACATCACCTCTGTGTGATATGAGAGGTGCAGAACAGCTTTTTTTTTTTTTTTTTGGGACTTTTTTTGGACAAACAAAACTGTGTAAACTGTAAACTGAGTAATTATTAGGAACTAAAGTTACTGTTATTGTACATAAATAAGCATGTGAGTGTATGAATGAGTGTGTGTGTGTGTGTGTGACTGGATGAGTCGGTTTGTGTGTGTCAGTAGGTGAGTGAGAGCATGTATGGATCTGCTAGGTTAAAAATCACATTACATAAACTTCTGAGATTAAAAAAAAAAACAAAAAAACTAATCCGGTTCAAACAGGGCTTGAAAACCCGTCTCTCTGAGTGAGAATAGCAGCCCAGATAACCAGGTTTAGGCTGTAATTACTCTAACTAACTAACTAACTAACTAACCAGTTTTAATTGTTAATAATAAAATCATGACACTGTTTTACAGTCAGCACTCTATATGTTTTATATATATATATATATGGCAAAAACAGTAAAAAAATGTTTATAATTTTTTTTTTGACTCATTCGTGTTTGAGAATCGCTTGGCTCGTTTAGCCTGGAAGAGTTGTTGAAAAAGAACCGATTCCTTTGCGAGTCGTCTGTTATATTCTTAGAGGACGAGGAAGTGTGTGATGAGAATTCAGCAGCACAGGTCTGACAGCTCACACAACCAGAACGTGATTTTTCAGCTGCAGGTTCTGAAAACAACAACAACAACAAAAAAACGTTTTGAGCTGTGAATCGTGAATCAGTGGCACTCTCTCTCTCTCTCTCTCTCTCTCTCTCTCTCTCTCAGACAGACGCCAGTTTCGCGGCTGAGGCTGCGGCAGTCAGAGTGCGCGAGCTCACTCCGGAAAAACAGCACAGTGCGCGCGCGCGCATTCTCACTATCTGCAGGCGCGCTTAAAGGTCTGCGAAGCGTGTGTGCACTCTGGACCAAGCAAAAACGAAAATGTGTACGCGCATCGCGTCCGCAATGACGGAGTGGAAAACTGGGGATTGGTGAAGTTGCAGCAGCAGCAGCCGCCGCCGCCGTGCGTGACAATGCATCGGATAGTGCAGAGGAGGCGTGCAGGGCCGCTCCGCTCCGCGTGGTCGCTGCTTGGTGCCGTGGCGCTCGCGCTCGCCGCCTCCAGCGCCGTGTTCACCGCATGGACTTGGCGACAAACCCGAGACCTGACCAGGTCCGTCCAAAATCTGCGCGAACGCTTGGATCAGGTAGACTGTCCATCCCGCACAGAACCTGCACATTTCTCAAGTTCTCATCTGACATATCATCAACTATCCACACTTTTCCCACAAAATACCAGTTGAACAAGATAAGGATCATATGCATCACCTAAATGTGTTGATTGTATTGCCATATAACTGAGTTATTTATTATTTATTTCTTTAGACAAATGTGCATTTATTACTGACGATGACGGATTGACCTGCTGGCTGTGGTCGCAGCAGAGTGGCTGGGGATACTGTTACAGTTTTATCTGTTCCTGGGTGTTAGTTTAATCAGCTTACAAATCTGGAGATAAAGTGGCATGTCCAGATTTTTAGACATGAGGTGGATCTGTATAGAACAAAGTTGCATTTGCAGAATATCTTCTCTTTTTTCTATATTTTGTCTTTCTTTTTTTCTTTTAACTTTCAGAGAAATGAATAGTCACATAATGAACTTTGGCTTCATAGTAACCCTGTAGTTCATTAATACATATTTGGTCGCAATTGAAATCAGCTGGAGGTAAACAGGATTTCCTAAGTCTGAAGTGCATAGAAGTAATAAACTTCTCAAACGTCAGTAATATTGCAGAATCACTGCCTGATCAAAAGCCACCGCCAATTTAAGAGCTTTGCCTCTGGCTCAAGTCCACTATCGTTCTTCACATTCAGGAGCTCGAATGTAGCCTCCCTTAAACATTTTACTAGCCTGCAGCAGCCACTTACATTTGTGGGTAGTGACAAATCTCTCAGAAAGGACACAACGCAGCAGAAGCTGGCCGGTCGGTAATAAACTCGGCTCAGTGTTCCGCTTGATCATTTTGTAATTGTGCATCCTGCAGGCAGACATTCTTCTAATGGCACTCTCCGGCGTGCCTGGGCAGTGCCTTAACCGTCTGGCTGCTTAGTGAGGACATTTCGGGCAAAAGCACACATGCTGTGTTCTTGATTATACAAACAGCTGTGGTAGCACTCGTGGGGGTCTGTGGGGCACGTTTTTATCGCTCCAGTGGAGAGGCACTGCAAGTTGTGGCTTATTTGGCCCGAGCGTTTCTGCCAAGCCACGTTTAGCGCAATTTACTGGAACTGCTGGTTCAGTTGGCGCGCGCATGCGCCCGAGCAGGCAAACGGAGCAGGCAAAAGCAGCCTGTCCAGCGTCTCCCATAAGAGTGTAATTATGGTGCAGTGATCGGTAGACTGCCATTCGCGGAGGAAGTGCAATTGACGTCTACACAGTACAAAGCTGCAGATGTGCATGTTGAGTGCGCACACACTCCACTTTTTTTTTTTCCTGGTTAAGGGCTCTGTGATTTTAATGTATTTCTAAAGGGGAAAGTCTGTTGTAGTGTTCTGTTAAGAGTTCCCCCAGAAGGACGAACCGAAGAACTACAAGGCTCTGGTTTGTTCATGCTTTAATATAGTTGGCATTTGCAGTACTTGTATTTGTAGAGGTCTGTAATATGCCTATGAGGCCACTGTCCAGTTACAAAATGTTACATTGCATGCTTGTCTAATATCCTAAGTACCAGCATGCTGATTAAGTATTTCATTCACATGATCTCACCAAGAAGAATACACACTTAGAGAAATCAGTTTTGTCTCTCTGAAGACAAACCCTCTGTTGTAGGGTTCTACAGAGCCTGTAATGGTTCCCCCAGAGGGAAAAACTGAAGAACCCTTTAAGGAACAAGATGGCACCTACTTTCAGTCTTTAACAAAGTTACATCAAGCATTCAGTAATGTGTTTTAATCCACTGCAATGGTAATATGAAACAATATAACATTTTTTCCATATGTGCAACTCTAACAGACACACACATGCACAGGCTTAGAAAGACATGCTGATTCAGCAAGCATACGAGCCACACATGACTCTGGCACTAACTTTATGCTGCATTGGGATTTGGGATAAATGTGCACTAGCCTCTGTGGCATTCACTTGATTTATGCAGTAAAAGAAATTTCACATTGCTCAAAGCATTTTTGCCAAATATTGCATAGACCTGTTGCATTTCTTCCTCACACAATATGGCTCTTATTAAAAAAGCCTGTTTGAATTGCTGACAAAGCTTGCATTCCGGACATAATTTTTTTTTTTACTAATGTTGTTCTTGGTCTAGTCTCAACAAGGTCATTTAAACATGCCAGGAACCTGCAGTTTTAAAAAATATCTAAAGTGTGGCAACTAGTTTTGTGGGTGACCTATTAATAGAGGTGTGTTGAAGTGCATGCCAAGCTCCAGGAAGGGAGATGGAAGTGTTTGTTTGTGTCTGGTTCAGAAAAGTCTGTGGGTTTGATTATTTCGCAGGCTTTGCCTGGTTCGAGTACTGGCCACATGAAACACCAATTAATATCAACACACTCCTCCTGTCTACCCACACACCACATACCACACACTTATGTCCCCCTACCCCCTCTGTCTCTCTCTCTCTCTCTCTCTCTCTCTCTGTCAGGTGAATTTGCAGCGCAAGGCTATTGTCCAGCTTTTCCTGGAGAAGAGGGAGCTGCTGGAGAGCCTGCGAGTGAAGAGAGAAGGTACTGAGAGTCAGTAACTTTCAAACATGAAGCACTTGATGTCAAACATGTCCTTTCTGGTTTATATATGATGGCTTTATATAATGACAAAGTAAAACTGGCATGCACATGGCATGAAGTAAAAATACAGTAAATTGACACCAAGCTTTATAAAAATGCTTCACAATAAAGAGGTAAAATTATTAATTTCACATGGGGACACATGAATGCTCCATATTACTGTCGGGGAACTAAGCCATGTAACACTTATGGCAGGTTTGAGCATCGTCTGTAAAATATGCAGCAGTATGAATCGCAATGTAAGGCAAAAAAAAAAAGTGAAGAGCTTTGGACGATATTTACAGAGCCTTGGCCAGCATGGCATCTTGGGTAAACTAATGGGCACGTGTTTCTAAAAGCTGCAACTGGAAGCAGGAGGCAACATGCTGAGTGACAGGAGAAATTGCAGGTTTGAGCTGGACATGCACCCAGCAAAACCAACTGGCACGAGGGCCGCACAGGGTTGGCGGATTTGGGGACATTTCTAAATCAAGTGACCCCATTGCTGAAGCCTGAAATAACCTTAGTTTTTTTTTATTTTGTGCAATTACGAATGCTCTTTGATAGCTCCTGCAATTATGCGATAAAGCATTTGGCCTAGTTAGGCAAGTGCAGAGGGATCATGGCGCACTAACGGGAAAAACAGCAGGCATTCTGTGATAACGGCTAGAAAAGTGAGAAAAATGAAGAGTTAGTTTGTAACAGCTGGATGATTAGAGACCTATTGAACAGCTGAACTGTTTAAACAGACATTTGATAACTATATGATATCAGAGCCAAAATGCTCAGCCACAGTCTTTTTCTTTTTGAAGCATGATTGTTCTCTTGCCTAAATATAGCAGCCCTCGGGGACAGCGAGAGGCTGCTAGTTCACCCAGTTTGCCAGCAATAACATTTGGGTGAAGTGCTTCTCTGGACCTTCTTTGATGTGTATGGTTTGTGGTCTGAGTTGTATCAGATTGTTCGGCTAACTTTTTGAAGAGCTGCTGAGAGTTCAGGCAGCACTCATAAACCCAGACGCTCAAGAAAAAAACAGAACCTTTGGAACATCTATTAATTTATTGCCGTTAGCTGAATAGTAGCCATGGCCATTGCTCTCTCCCCCATTCACACATGGAATCTTTACAGCCCCTTCAGGGTCACGAAAGATCCAGTGTCTTTATTCTTATACAGGAAAGAGAACATACTGTGCATGACCGTGATAAAACAATGGCTGAAAGGTGTAGAATGGAGGAAAGGGAAGAAAATATTTGACCATCTGGACAGACAATCAGGGCTTCATTTGGTCAGCAAACGGTACTAGTTTAATCCATGGTGTTTGTATCTGCACAGCTGTTCTATTCGGCCTCACACAGACACCTTTGCTTCTTATCTCTCTATCAGAATTCATTCCAGAAACATTTATGACTTTTTGCAAAACATTTCTCCTTTTTTCCTTTATTTTGCAAGCTGGAGGGGCAAAAAGAAAAAATGGAAAAGGAAGGAAGGTGGCCTCTCACTTCGAGAGTAAGTTGATAAAATAGAGTTTTATCTACACATAACAGACAACTGCTAACATTATTATCCCCAAGCTTCTCAAGTCTGAAAGGTGTAGAATGGAGGAAAGGGACGAAAAAAAATTTGAACATCTGGACAGACAATCAGGGCCTCAGCTGATCAAGAAATGGTACTAGGTTAATCCATGGTGTTTGTATCTGCACAGCTGTTCTATTCAGTACCTTGCTGAGGCCTCGAACAGACACCATGCTTCTTAGCTCTCTACCTGAATTCATTCCAGCAACATTTATGACTTTTTTCCAAAACATTTCTCCTTTTTTCCTTTATTTTGCAAGCTGGAGGGGCAAAAGGAAAAAATGGAAATGGAAGGAAGGTGGCCTCTCACTTTGAGAGTAAGTTGATAAAATAGTTGTATCTACACATAATAACAGACAACTGCTAACATCATTGTCCCAAAAGTTCTCAGATCTGCCTCTTGTTTTTAACAGTAACCAAAGATTCCTTCAAAACAGGTAAGACAAAACAATCTTTTTTTTTATGATAATACTATGTGGAGTGTAAGGTATTAATGTGTGTGAGTATTTTACAGTGGAGAATGAGGGAATCATTAAAGGATGGACTGAGCAGTACCTGAATATGACTCAAGCCGTGGAGTATAACACAGAGACTGGCACTTTTAAAGTAGTTCGGAGGGGGGTCTACTTCCTTTACTGTCAAGTAAGATGCTACAACTGTTTACTTGAGTAACACATGGACATGCATGAAAAAAAATCCCCTCCCATTGTTTGCTTACTTGTTACCCTTTATCCAACTCTGGCACCTTCCTGTCTTTGACTCTTTTTTTTTTTCCATCCCATCACTCACTACTTCTCCTTCAGGTGCATTTCAGTGAGCAAGAGAGTCAGTATGTGAAGCTGGAAGTGACTGTCCCTCAGGGCCCCTCACTTCAGTGCATGGAGGGTTACAGCACCACTCCAACCACAGGTTTTAAACAGTTCCACTTCCTGAAGCCGTGCCAGGTTTCTGGCCTCCTGCTCTTAGAGAAAGGCGCTGAGCTCAAGGCTGTGACCGGACGTCAGTTCACCCTGCAGGACTCAGGCAAACATTATTTCGGCCTCTTTAAGGTGAACTAGTGGATCAGCCACACAGTTCAGCCTCATTGACTGCATCTTTTTTTCGGAGGTCTACCACAGTCGATACTCACTGGCTGGACGAACCATCGTTGGTTCTTTTGTTAATCGAGTTAAACATCTGTCTTTTTTTTTTTTTTTTTTTTTTTTAATCCAACACATTTGATAGGGTCCAGGCAGTCATGGAGAACGGCTGTGACTGAGACAAGGATGTTTCCAGAAGCACCTGGGAGTAGTTAAATAATGACTGTACACATACTGGTGCCCTAAATATGGTACTAATCAAGATGGTAAAGACTAGTAGACCATGACTGCTGGACAGTTACAGTGGATCTTTTTTGGATTGCTTTGGTTTGGACATAAGTGCATAAACACTGACTTCACCAACTGTGCTTAAACATTTACTTGTAGCCTGATAAGGACATTGCTCCAGACACATGGCTGCCTTCCCTAAACAGTGGCACTGGCAGGTTGAACAGAAGGTTCAGTGTTGGTGGTGTTAAGCCTGGACATTAAAAGGTGGACATGTGAGATTTCATCATCGATTGTTAGGTTGGATCAAACATTTGCTCTGACTAACATACGGTTGTCATTGGATCAGTTCAACTTTGAAGATTTTGAGTTACCAAGTACACACTGAGTAGTACTCCTTATATGTCCTTATTACTGACCTTCACAGACACTTCAACTAAAACTTTAAGTGCCTAGTATATTGTTATATATTTTTTTATAAGATTGTAAAAATACAGTACAGATTGGCATGAAGTGGTGGTATGCTAACAACTTACAGTACTGCACTTCCATGTGTTCATTGCTATAGGTAAATCTTGTAACAAAGTCACAATGTACCTATGTTGTTGTTTTTTAATACAATGCACATTCAATTTTTAAAGGTTTTTTTTTAGAGGTAAAGTTACAGATTTTATACCAACTTTATTGCATTTAATCTCACTGGTTAATCATGCGTGAAACAACTAGCACTTCATTTTAAGCAACGTATGTCAATGTCTCTTGGCCTCAAGACTACCATAAAAATGACAGTTTAATTAGGTCTGAAATTGAACGTTTGCCATTTTAAATGTTTGTTCTGATTGGATTTCCTAATCATACCTCAGCTTCCCTTTTGTATATCTGCACCCCCATTGTTTCCCCATGGCCTCGACTCTCACTTCCTTTATCATCTCAAGTAAATAGCCTAAAAACTTGGAGCAGTAACATATTCCCATTTGTCTCCCCCGTCTAGTCCTTCCCCCCTTCTTCCTCTTGCCATTATTCTTTATTTCCACTTTTTGGGGTTGCTCCTCGCACACAATCCACATTTGGATTGCTGCAGGGGTTTCTGCTGTTCAGAAACTGCGTCCAAGATAAACTCATCTGGGTTGAGGCGAAGTGTGGAATGGCTGTGTGTGTGAATGTAAATGCGTGATCAGGGTAGCTGCAATGGCAGTTAAAATTTCACAGCTGGTTTGCCTGAATCTCAACTAATGTGTACATGATGTACTTTTTTTAATTTGATGGACCATAAACTATCCCTTTGACCATTAAAAACTGGTTGAATGAATTATACTATTACACAAAGCCAGAGAGTTCATAATGGCCAAACTGATTGTGTATGAGAGGTTGCAGTTTCTATTTGTTATAACTGTCATAAATTGATTTTACACAATAAATATGGTTTAAAAAAGCAAAGGCAAAATGCTATGGCTTCTTGTTTGCCAGTATATACGGTGTTAATGGCCAGGTTTTGACTCGTCATGTGTGCGACACTAGGCATCGAGATGAACCATTTGCAAGTTCTTTCTTCTAATTACTAAAGGCTGAAAACAGTAAAGACAGACAGTCAAGCATATCCTGTTTTGCTCTAATGTTTCGCCCTCCCCGTAATAAGCTGTTTGCTTGGCTAAGAATTAACACAGCTTTACATGTTTTCATTCGAATCTTTATTACAAACAAAACAAAACAAAAGAAAAGAAAGATGCATTATTAACATGTTCCGTTCGTCCACCCGGAGTCAAATCACAACATAGCCACTGATTTGGAACTGGTTCGGAACCACAGCTTACACAGTGACACTTATTAATAAATGAAATGTTGGAAAAGAAACAAATAAAAAATAGAAATACAGAGTGGACAAAAAGTGGTGCTTGATTCAACACTTAGACTCTCCCAATTTTAATCAAGCACTGAAATGTCATTTTCTCAGTCTTCACACAGGAGGTATGCAAGGGAGTAGAGCAAATAAATTAAATTTTCAACTCGCTATCTATCTCTTTGAGTTGAGGCCTAGCTAAGGATAATGTAAGAGCAAGCAGGTGCAGAATTACATACTCTGTTCAACTCTTTACAGTTGTTTTGCTGTTAAGGCGCTTATGTCATTAATACTGTGCATTTCAGCAGCCAAAGGTGTCAAGTTTAAAAGTTTTCAGAGACAATGTAGGGATTTTGCTAATCTTAGATATAACAGATGAATTCATTATATTGCCAATGCATTTTAGGATTACATGAGTGATCCACTGTGTGCAGGTTATTTGCAAGCCCCAAGTCTACTGCAGATCGCAAGCTAAAAAGATGTTAAATGTTCCGAAGTTCGTTCAACCTCTTCGTTGGCTATTATAACAATATGGTGTATATAGAGAGACATCATGGACCAAACATACAAAGAATTATCTTTCTTTTTTCCTTATTTTCATTTGGTAGAAGCTTCGCAATCGTAACATCAAGGACGACATCAACAGTAACGTTAACAATAATTATAGGTGCTAGGAACAAGGATTAAAAACACGGAAAAACAACAATGAACTGAGCTTAAATATGCAAACAATTCAGAGACTGTGTAAAAAGGAGAAAGAGAAATATGAAAAACAAAGTGGAAAGGAGTGCTGAGACATGAAGAACTAGGTGATTTTTTTTTTGTCTCCATAAAAAGATGGAAGAGTACAGCGATGTGGAGATAAGCGAAAGATAGAATGGAGCCAGAGGGGAAATAGAGTAAGCAAAGCACTGTTGAACTTGATAGAGTAACCATCACGAAGATGACAGCTAAAAAATACTTCCAGATGTTTAATTTAATGACATGTCATGGCTTAATTCGAATGTGTCAATCTAAATACACATCAATGCTTGTGTTCCAAAACCTAAATGGCATAAAGGCCTGTCTATTCAAACAAGAGACCATGACCAATGCCCCTGTCTTAAATGTCTCTCCTTAGTAATCGTATCAGGCAGCTCGAAAATCCAAATATTATGTGGAGTAATTACAAAAGCAAGAGCTGCATCTTAAAGAACTCGATTTCATCTCGATAACCGTAACTGTTAATGTACTGAACAACACTATTCTCAGCGTTAGCTTTACAGCTACGTGTACTGAAAAAAAAAATCCTGCTGTTGCTGAGATTGTAGTATGGACTGGGAGGCACAGCTGGATGCATGGATGTTCCTTTTAACATGAAACACAGAATGGGAAAGCATGCTGCTGAAACAAGGGGACGATATGAAGCCTGGCAAATGCTTTTACACACACATGCAGCTTCATCTCTGATTCAGAGGGAGGCAGGATGCTAATGAGGTTCTGTAGTTGTGTGTGTGTGCGTGTGTGTGTGTGTGTGTGCGCGTGTGTGTGTGCGTATGTGTGTTTTGTGTCTCTGACTAATCCCAAGTGTGAGCAGTTGAGTCAAGGCAGGATTTGAGCAGGAATAGATAGACAAGGAGGGTATCTGAAAAAGTGGTTTTGTGTGTGTGTGTGTGTGTGTGTGTGCGTATGTGGATGTGAGGGGAAAGTGTTCTGTTTTGTTTATATAGCCTGTTACACTGGTTTTCATCAAAGCAGTGCTAGTATAATAACTAGGTAGTTTGCCAGTTAAAGTTATGTGATGTGTGTTCAGAGGATTTTTTTCCCAATTTGTTGTTCATTTTGCCAATTATATCCCGGCCATTACATACTTTCATCACTTTAGGTCTGCTGAGAGAATAAGAGAAAGGCTTGATTTTGTGTGTGTGTGTGTGTGTGTGTGTGTGTGTAGGGCTGGGGATTATGGCTGGCCTCAATCGTCGATGCAGATCACTTCTCCACTGCGTTGCTCCCTCCTTCCCATCATAAGCTCTGCCTCGCGCTCTTTTTTGACTGACATTGGAGGCCCATTCAGCACTAAAGAAACACACACACATGGATCACATTTAACTTTTACAGTCAGACGAGACGGATCTTCCATTCCAAAAGACAATCCCCACTGTTTAAATAAACATGTCTTTTAATCATTTCCCCCCCTTCATTTGTCTACTTTTCCTTTTTCATTTTTTAATACTTTCCCTTTTTAATACTTTATCTCAACTTTCTCCTGTTTCTTCTTCCTTTTCTTCTTTTATTCCAGGTGTTTGCCTACTGGCTTGCATGGTTTTGTTTCCCATATCTTACAAATAAAACCACTGAAGTGCATTTCTGATCACATTTTAATATGAAGTTTCTTATGCATTAAGATCACATATCATGAAAACAATGTAAATACACACACAATGTTTATACACACACACACACACACACACGTCATTGTGGCTCTTGATTCCAGACTGTGAATCATGTCATACTGTAGCCTGTCAGCACATGCCCACTGGTGTTACAGTTATGTTTTAAAAGACAAAAAAACATTCAGAAACTTTGAAACTTGGACACGACCCTACAATGACTGAGTGTTATTGTGTGAATGAGATTCCATTCCTTTACTCACATCTGTTCTGTTCTGTTCGACTCCACCAACCTTTGGTTTGCAAATTATTGCTGTTCTAATATTGACTATGCCAGATTTACCAAAGGCATTTTAGGGTGTTTTCACACTTAAGTCCGCACCAGGACCATTTCTAGGCTTGTTTGGGGGACTGGCTCATAATCGCAGGTTTGCCTTCACTTGGAAGAATTCCTTCTGGAACACGACTCGATTGCGCAATTCCATATGCCACGTTTGTGCACACAGGTTTGAAATTGCAGGCACTATATTCATCCTTTTGCTGTTTTTTTTTTATTTATTATTTTCCTTTGGTACCAACAAAACAGCAAGTGAAGAACATCACTTTTTGGATACATGGCATGTCATAAGAAGAACAGTTCTAACCATGCACGGCATTTTTCACTTTTTCACAAAGGTAGGCTAATCACAAAGCTCCAGTCCAGTCTAGTTTCATATATCAATAACCATAATAACCCTTTCCCTGGCAACAGGAAGTAAAATGACAAGTCAAACCAATCATGTTACACATGATCATGAGTTGATACAAATAATAATAAAAAAGAAATTATCCTCCTTTTAACATTTCTGAGTAAAAGATGTATAAAGCACACACAGTGAGGAAATGTGCAAGTGTGAGAGTCTCTTGAGACATCTCTGTAATACGGCTAGCCATTCATTCATCTTCAGTCACCGCTTTATCCTAGTCAAGGTCAGGGTCATGGTGGACTCGGAGCCTATGCTGGGAACCATGAGCGTGAGGCAGGAATAATACATCATGGATACATAATACATCCATCCACACTTACATTCATACATTCAACTCTGATATCAGTATTCTTTACCTCACTCATCTTTAAAACAAATCTCACCTCTCACAGTGAGATTACAACAAAGATGAGTCTGTAGTTCTTGCTCATAAGCAATTACATGACTACAATGCAGAAGCCAGTTTGTGGAAAATTTGACGTGTCTCTAATGTTTCCACGAGTTTTTCTAGGATGTGAATCAATTCTTGAATGTATGGCCAGCAGACATTGCTTGTAGAAGAACTAGCCAGCTATAGAGAAGAAGCTGCCGAAATACAAGGGAGAAAAAATAACTACAGGAAAATACTGTATACTGTATATACAGTACATTACTTCCAAAACTTTAGTATACAGTATACAGTATTTTCCTGTAGTTATTTTTAAAGTTATCCAAAACTTTTGGAACCTTAGTACATACAATCCCATTTAAATGTATTGGCACTGCAAGGCCAATTGTTTTGTTTTCGCTATACACTGAAGACATTTGAGTGAGATCAAAAGATGAATATGAGATGGAGATCAGAATTTCAACTTTCATTTCCAGATATTTACATCTAGTTATGTTAAACAACTTAGAACATGGCACCTTTACTGGCAGACCACCCAATTTTTTTGGTAAGCAAAAGTATCGGAACAGATAGTCTTAAAGTTAATAACTCTTAATATTTGGTTGCATATCCTTTGCTTGCAATAACTGCATCAAACCAGTGCCCCACTGACATCACCAAACTGGTGCATTCTTTGCGAGGTTTGTACCACAGCTT
>CM074948.1:12699684-12713218 GCA_037577455.1 Pangasius macronema | reverse complement strand
AGAACTGGCCTTGTTATATTTAATATTGTAATACCGTAATGCACATGAAGAGATGTCTTATGGGATGGATAACATTATATTTTGTAGCTACCTCCTGCAGTAATAATCTTTTAACTTATAGTGATTTCCTGTTCAATGTGTAAGCTAGCATGTTCTCAGCAAAAGATATGGAAGACCAGAGATCAGGAACAGTGTCACACATGCTGCTAAATGTTGTCTGGCAAGAGTAGGCCTGCCTCGTTTTGTTTTCATTCAAACTGTCATATGATATTGATTAATTTTATATAATGGTTTGGATTATATAAAATTAAGCTAATTCACAGGTGAGGTTTATTTAGCATTTATGGAAGGAGTCTCCAGTGTCAACAGTTTTTAACAGTCAGAGGTAAAGCTGTAACTTTAGGTTTTTCTAACTCAGAAAAGTCTTCCAGATGGAGGACTTTGTGGTTTCTCGATAACATGACAACCTGCATTTCTTTCTTACTAACTTCAAGAAAAAGCAAGGCTGGCGAGGGAATGACTTATAGGGTATGTTTATAGCTGCTATAATGAGAGTGCTAACAGAAAGTAACTTGTTTCACGGACGTTCGTGTTGTAATTTGTATTGATATTTACTTATGTTTCATACTACATGGTAAAAAAATTATTTCATTTTGAACTACGGTTGTCTAGTCCTTCTGGTTACTAATTTGTTTGCCTGAAATACTCTTAAAATATACTTCAAACAGAATGGAAGCTATTGATGAAAAACTCATTTTAGACATTTGAACTGGGACCTTGAGCCTGTTAGGATCATTTCCAAAATCGAATCAGTTCATCTGCTGGTTACAATGACATTTCCATATAAATCCTCCAAACATTCAACCACTAGTTCTTGAGATATCATGCTAATGAGAATCTTGGAAGGATGGACGGGCAACCTGCAAACATAATGCCTCCAGCAGCTAGTGGCCGAGGCCCAGCAAAAAAATCGCTAGCATTGGCATATTGCTGAAGAGGAATGAAACACTTTGAGATATGCTATTATTATGAAAATAATCAACTTCACATTGGGCCAAATCATACTACCCCATCAAAGATTCTACTCCTACAACAGCACACCCTAACATATTTTATTCCTTACATATTAAACATAAACACAGTTTTAAAATACATTATTGCCTTGATAATATGTGCTACTATATTCGTATTGATTAATGATGCTGCTTGTGCAAAATGTTTATCAAAAATGATGTCCACATACATTAACCATGGTACAGTAAAAGAAAATAAAGAACGGGAACTTATCAACTTGAAATCGAATTCAGACCATTTCATAAACATTCTTTTCTGACTGGCAAAAAGACAAGAAACAAACCAGGGTCTTAAATAACAAGCAAGATTTTTCCAGTCATGTACACACGGGACTAGGAAAATAACTTATATCTCACATTCAGATCTTTTTTTTTCTTTTTTATTGTACTCTCTGTCTCTCTCACTCAGCAAATCTGATCCGAGGGAATCAAATACTTGTATTCATTGCTTCACTGCGCAGGTTTGCTCCTGCATAACTGCCTCCTCTCGCTCAGTTATCCAGAAAAATATTCAGCTGGCAGACAGCCTCTGTGACCCCTGCCTGTCTAAACAACCACTTCGCTTACACAATTAATCACTCTCCTAGCGGCAGTGGGAACGAACCCACACAGAGCATCAGTGTCAAATCTTAACTTCGCACCATGCACAAGTGCATACATAAAAACACACCAACACACACCTTCTTGTACACACAAAATGCCTCAAACCTTTATTTATGATTTATGCACCTTAGACTCTAAGTTTGTACCTGTGAATGTATGTGTGTGTGTGTGTGTGTGTGTGTGTGTGTGTGTGTGTGTGTGTGTGTGTGTGCACACGCATAGTGAGAGTCCTCCCACAGCAGTTCTGCACTGTATGAGGGTCCCGCTGGGGGCCTGATCTGGCTAATCTGATCTGGCTCTGCTACTGCACAGGAATTCAAGCACTGTCCCTTTGGATTGCTCCCAGACCTGCTTGTCCTCCAAACCAATCTCAGATTCTAAGCCACAAAATCCCATCTTAGGTCTACCAACATTGGAATCTCAGCATGGCACTGCCATATATTCTAGAAAAACAGGAGTTATGTTTACTTCCCCAGGGCAAGATGCTCTGCTTAGATTTGAGGCTACCTGTGTCTAGCCAACACACACCACATACCACACACCAATATTCCCAATGGCCATTCTCAAGGTCAGTCTGCGCAAATTAGATAGTGTGTCAGACAGCTGTAAAAGTTCATAGCTTTGCTTCCATAATTAAAAAAAATGCTGTTTCAGAAATGTTTAAAAAATGCTTCTTGGCATTGTCCTGGTTTCAGTTCATTTTTTTTTTTTCGTTTTTCAGAAGATCACTGATAAGGAGCAATAAACCGTTATGCTTCTTTCCCCGGACTACTCAGTCCACCACAGAGGTGCAAAAAACTGAGGCTGTCCATCTCACCCTTCAATCTGTGATTCCCTAAAGCCTCCAATCAGGATGGGAAATGTTGGGGAAACAAAACAAACTTGCAATCCATCTCAGGAATTCCTTGGTTTTGACACTATGAAATGTTTCAGTACTCCCTCTATATGTGTGAAGGGGCTCCAGAGAGAAAGAGAGAGANAGAGAGAGAGAGAGAGAGAGAGAGAGAGAGGGAGAGAGAGATTTCCACAGGAATTAGGGAGTAAAGGTCCTGGGTACTTCGACATGTGCACTTATTTCTCTTGCCAAGGGAAAGATGAATCCACTGGGATTTCTGTCAGAGAGAGAGATGAAAGTTAGAGGGGGGTAGTGAGGGTGAGAGAGAGGGATGCTTTTTGCAGTCTGTCTCACTGGCTCCCACTTTTCACTGGAAACGGTTGGGTGATTTCCTCTTTTGTCATGCTCGCTCGCTTCACCTTATTCAGACTATTCACCTTGCCGTCTGTACATATTACTCCTGATGACTTTATTGTTTTGCTTTGGCAGCCAGGGAGGTCGTATGTACCTTAAATTGCTCTCAGCTCTTCCCTCCTTTTCTTCCTTTTTCTCTGTGCTAAGCTGTTTCCTGACAGCCCCTCTTCTGTACCCCTCTCCCCTTTTCACTCTCCCTCTCTCCATTTATCAGGTTTGTAACCTTCCCGGCCTGACTTTCTAAGCTTCTTCTGGCTTGATTTCTAACATTTCTCTCTTTCTACCCTCACTCGTTTGTTTCTCTCTCTTCATTCTTTCTCCCACTGAGTGTGTGTTTTTGTCCATGGCATCTATCAGTCAGGGCTTTTTGGGTCGGCCATTGCGAGGGAGGTTCTCCACCGTGTTGCTGAGGCGGTATTTGACGATGATGCTGTGCACGGTGGATTTTGGCATGTGCAGCTCCTGTCCGATAGATCCTTCCGACCTGCCGTCCTTCCAAAGGTCCACCACCCGCTGGCGCTGTAGGACGTTGTGCTCTTTGGTCTTCAGGCAGAGTGGGGCTTCTGTGGGGGCACAAAGGTGGCAGACTGTAGACACTGGCGGGGCAGCGAGTGGGTTAGCAGCAGCAGCAAGATCAGAACGAGTGGAACAGTATCAGTCCTCAAAATATTCATAGATACATCAGCAGACAAACAGTGGGCAAGAGGAAGGCACGAGGCCTTTAGAATAAAAAAAAAACTGCAAGTACAAGAGCCATGGAATCTTCATATCCACAAAACTTTAATTCCCAATTTTTTTTTATTTTCACTCCGTGGACACAGCAAATTTTAGTTCGATGTCATGTGACAAAATGTGCACAGCGACTGGCTTATTCTGTCTGCTTTTTGTAACAGTTTAAGCAAGAAAACAGCAACAGACAAATCACTGACTGTGTAAAGCCCAAAACTCCTAACAGCATCCATGTATCTGCCCTATGAACTTTAAAAAAAAAACAAAATAACAACAACAATGATCGTCAATCTTGTATATGTTAACATTTTTCAGAACAAGTGACTGATGTGAATAGGTTAAGGAGTTCAGACTTTTCCTTTCCATCTGCCTCTTTATCTCACTCTCCATTTCTCATCTTTTACCCCCAATATTCCTCTCTTCTTTTTTTTTTTTTAGTCTGGTGTGTTTTGAGGCTCTCTTCTCAGCTAAGTTTACATCAGGGTCACCACAGTCGTCTCAATTAGGGCCTGAAGAACTCAAATGGGCCCCATGAGTGGCATATTTTTAACCTAGTCAGGGGGCAGCACAGAGCCCCATCTGCCTTTATACCCACCCCATTTAGAAAGGAGCACATTTTCTCCTGTGTTTCTTTTTCTTTTTTCCTCTGGTCTCTTAAAAATATCCCTGGTCTGTGGAGAAAAAATGTTCCCTCGGCTGAGCGATTCCTGGCACGGCTAGGGCAGTGGATCAGAGTAATGACATTTTCAGAAAAAGCTCCACTGCACTAAAAAACTGAGCTGGTGCATCTCCCACAAATCCACAATCGGCAGTGCACAGGAACATGAGAACTCTAGGTTCAGTGTTCACTAGTTGCATTTGGGATTTTGAACAAACAAAAATACAAGCATAATCAATCACATTTGTAGCATGTGTACTCTGAATATGTGTATGCTGTTACAAACTAACTTCTGAAGAAATAAACAGAATTTACTGGCAGTGCTATCACAGAGATTCGGACCAGAGGAAAAGGAAGAAAAATTATTTAGCCGAAGTTGCGTATTGGCCTTTTCAAATCAAAATGCAACTGCTGCATTTAAAACTGTTAACAGATTTACATTTTGCAAATGCAAAACATAATAAAGGACAGATGATTGGATATATAAGGGGGTGCTACTCATTTACATGTAGCTACTTCAAGAGCTTTCTCTGGTCTATCCATGGTACATGTCCCTAAAAATTCAAAGTACAAAAATACATCTATGGAAAAGCGTAGAATATCTGTACAACTAAAACTAACACAAAACTAAGTCTGACTCAACTTGCAATTGTAGTCAGCTGATACTGTCCATCATACAGTATACAACACAGGCAAAATATTGTCATTAAGCTATGCATTCATATCATAGGCTAAATAAAAGTAAATTGTAATACCTAAAATGTAATAGAATTCACATTCACATGTATTCACATTCATATTTAAATTTAAAATGCCTTTTCTGAAGAGCTTATTTTTGCCTGATACATGCTGATGCCATGAAAGCTTGGAAATATTAAGAAGTAGATGCTGAAAGCATCTGCAAGTATATCTAGCTACTGGTGCTAAACACTGGCACCTTGGGTGAGGGCCAAGCTAATATTTTATTACTATTGACTGTGTTGCCAAAAGAAGACACATGGCCTATTGCGGATACAGAGTAACTAATCTTATAACCTTAAGTCAACAAATTCATAGTGTGTGTGAATTGTTGAAACTTTGTCAACGTTCCCAACCTCTTGTGCATTTTCAGGGCAAAATGATGAGTTGCATGATTGGCACTGTTTGCTACCTGATCGTCTGTGACAGGCACTTACAGAGCCTTGCCCTAATTACAACACAATGCCTTTAGCAACATGTGAAGACTATAGAAATACTGCTGGCTATGCATCACCTTCCTCTGGCACTGTGCTGGCACAGCGAGGAGTGAAGTGAGCAGCAGATATGGTTGCAGAACCCTTCACTGAGTTGCAGTGGCAGTAACAGAACTGGACAGATGACTCGTCTGATCAGTCCCATGGAAGAGGAAGAGTGACTATTCCTTTCCTGTGTTGGAGCGCAGAGTAGTGGAGCTAGCAGCGCGCATGGTACAAATGCAAGAGCTGTGCAACAGAACAATGAAGTCCAGGAGCCTATAGCCTCCTCGCATACAGAGACAGACCCTGATGTACATTCAGTGACTACACCCTTAAACTTGAAGCCCACTTTGGTGGAGAGTGCGGATAGCCCACCTCTACTCAAAAGCACACTGAAGTTAAGACCTAATTAAACTAGCATGCATTTTGGCTGCAATGACAAATGAAGCAACTAAAAGATTGAGATCTTTACCTCTGGTATAGACACTGATAGTCTCAGTAGTGGTACAGGCTGATGAAGACCTGTACCTAAATCTGTGTGGCATGTAGCCAAATATAAAAGAGCTGACACAATGGTTCCCAAACATGGTGCTATGGTGAAGATAGAGTGTATCCCTAACATAGGGCACATGTGCTCCTGGGGCTTAATTAAGTAATGTCCATAAATCCAAGCACAATGGGTACAGAAATCCTGAAGACAATACTAACTAAGCAAGGGAAGAGTGAAGCAGTGAAGTGCACTAGGTCATTGGAATTGCTAATGAGAGGTGAAGGCTAGTTAGCTGGCTCAAACACCATTGCTGGAAGCCTGGTGCAGTGTGTTTGTACCTGCTTCTAGTATCTGGATGGCTAGATGACTAGACCATTGCCTCAATCCTTCTGGCAGAAACACAAACTGGACATTTTATGGCAGCAGGGTACCTTGAGGCTCTCCTGTCTGCCATCACCAAAGAATTCTTGAATGTTCTATGATGTGCATGGTTTGCCCAAATGCTGGAAATCTCTAGCTTGGAACGAATGAATGTGAGCAGGACTTACTGAACTATGCATGTCAGATGTAACGCAAGTGGTGAACAAACATGATTGTTGGTGACCATAGATCTGAGGGATGCATTTTCACATCTCAGTTGCTGTGGGATACAGGAGACTCCTCTACCTTCACAACAGAAGATTGGCATACTCTTTCCTTTGGGTTAGTTTTGTACCCAGCGTGTTCACAAAGAGTGTGAGTCATCTTAGAGCCCCTGTGCATACTCCTTTACACACAATAGGCAGACAGTCAAAACAGCAGGTGTTTAGATAGAAAAATTACTTGATCTCACTTTTGGATGCACTGGGATTAAAATCAATCATTAAGTCAACCAAAGAATACAGGTGCAGTAATAAATCAACAGATCTATCAACATATGTCCTCCTACGAAGGGAATGTGCCCAGGCCAGCCCTGAGTGCTGTAAGGGCTCTCACAGTAAGCACTGTGTGGAAGTGACTGCTAGCTTTTCCTATGTGTTGGGAAGCACAATAAAGAGGCTTCACTTTCTAAAGACAAGTTAGCCCATTGGATAAAGAGTACAATATCAGCACCTGGAGTAACTGTCATCCTCAATAAAAAGCAGTATCAGCACTTGAGTCATTTTCCTCCTCTGTAGCCTAAGGAATAGTATCAACACCTCTTCTGTGATACACTGTCTCCACTTGCCCGAGCAGTCCATAATGAAAGGAAGTAAAACAGAAGGTTATGTATGTAACCATTGTTCTACAACTGAGTGGAGGACTGCCAAGCCACCTGGGTCAATGGGGTTAACAAGAACAGCCAGAGGATGACCATGACACAGCATAGGACTTTTGGGGTCAGGGTCACGAGGTGATGTTATTGGTACTCATCAAGGAAACAAGTATACAGGAGTACTTCCAAAGGCAACCATCCTGGAGGTCCTCCATTAAGTCATAGATCCATAGTTTCATATATAAAGCTTCCATTACCAAGGTTCACAAAATGGAAAAGTCTCTTTCTTATAACAGTGCTGTTCACAAGTGGGAAAAAAATAAAGGAAAACATTACATTCCTTCTCGATCACTCTACCTCTATCTTGGTGATTAATGACATGTTTTGCAGTGGTCCTCTCAATATACCAGACTTCTACAGGACTAGATTAGGAAACACTGCTTTAAAAATTGGAAATATGCAAGTTCTACAGTGTCAACAGTCAGTAGGCAAAGTGCATTTGTAGCTAGAAATTTGATCTAGAAGACGTTATATCAATAATGACAGAAGCAGCATTTCTTCTTGCTCATTGGTTAACAGGTAATATCATCAGTGAGTTGAATTAAAGATGTTTTATCTTGCTAATCAGCTAACTACCATCTCAGTGAAAAGGTCCACATATGTGCCTTCACAGAACGTGAAAATAAATCGAATAATCTGGAACAGAAAGTGAAATGCTGATGGAGAGGTGTGGTGAGGAAAACTAGAATTCTTTCAGCACTGCTGAAACCAAAATGGGGAACCTATAATCATAAAAACAAACATAGTACAAGTTTGTTTAAATGCATGCCATATTAAGTCAAATTACTTGCCAGACACTTTGGCAGTTTTAAAACTGAAATTTTAAGGTTATAAGTCTTTTATGCACAGACAAATGCTGTGTGCTCCAGCATCCTAGACTTCATTTGTTTAAATACAGTCCTAACCCCTGACAAACTGATTGTCACGGATTGGACTGTTGTAGTATAATCTACACTTTTTACAACATGATTCCATAATTTTAAAAAGAAAAACTGCTGGAAAGCCACCCAAATGTACTAAGAAGTCATAAAACTAATGTGTGTGTGTGTGTGTGTGTGTGTGTGTGTGTGTGCGTGTTACTGTGCTTCTGTGTGAATTCAGTGTTTTTCACCCATCAAATCTTTTAGGGAAGCCACAAACACTCCACAGTTCTTAAGTACAGCAAAATACCACATTCACTAAGATTTCCTTAAATTCGTGAAATCGTTCTTCAACTTTCATTTCATTAAACAAACCATTCACTGTAATCCTAAAAATATCACTTACTGAACAGTCAAGGGCTTCAGTGGTACAGTAGAAAGGAAGGTCTGTATTTGCTGTATTAAAGCTCATCTCTACATTCTGAGCCCGCAGGATTTCATCCTCAGAACATAATTTCAACTCAAACAAAAATATTCCATTAAAAATAATAAAACAGCTTTTCTGAAGATTTTTCCAAATGATTAAGATTTACTATCTCTGCAGTTTAGCGATCTAATACCTAAAGTGTTTTTTTTCTGCAACTCTTTCTTGTAGGTTTAAAGAAGGCCAAGAAAAAACTCCAGCTCTGACCAACTGAACTAGGCCTAAATGTGAAACCTCTGTTGAGTCTTTCATCTTAGATTTTGGAAAAGAACTTTGTATGAATTGAATAGCAGTGCTCACCTGATATGAACGAGCCTGGAGGCATCTGGCTGTAGTTGGCTGCAGCCAGAGCCATGGCCGGTGGCGCTGGAGTGAAGGGGGGTCCATAGTTCTGTGGAGTTGCATATGGTCCAGGTGGGATGGGCTGGACAGAAGGAAGACCATATTTGAATAGTTTCCTTTAAAACTGATGGGTGAAGTTGGGTGTGCTCATGCTGCATGTGTGTGAGCATTTACCGGTGGTGTGTGTGTCTCATTGCCCTTGTTGGCCAGTCTGCTGAGGATGCTCCTCTCGGACATTTGCAGGCGTGCTGCGATTGGTGGGACTCTGGACAGTGTGGCAGGAAGCCGCGTTACATCAGCTTTCATATCGCTGAGCAGCTCCTCCAGTTGGTTGAGAACTGCAGTTAAACATGGCAACACATTAATCAGAAAAGTGTTGAATGGTATGTCTATGTGACATTCCAATTAAATTATATTTGTATAGTGCTTTTGACAATTGACACTGTCACAAAGCAGCTTTATAGAAATCAGATACAGATTTAGATGGCAACAGCAACAGCAGCAAGGAAGAACTCCCTGAGATGATATGAGGAAAAACATGAGAGGACCCTAAACAGTACTACTTGTGTTGAAAGGTATGAGCTTCAGAGGCTTTATAGAAGCAGTCATTAGGTACAAATCTACAGTATCCAGGTCAGATTATCCACAAAGGAAAGGGTGAAATTTGGGCATAAATGCTTTTTGGGAAGTGCAATGTTTAGACTATTAACTGAATAATACCTGAATTATCAAAGGGAATCACTGAAATGTAGGAAATCAAAATAAGTCAATGCATGGTTTTACTCAAAAAAAAAAAAGTTTAATGGAAATGTCTAGTGCAAATTTAGTTTTAAGACTCTGTATGTTTTAATATATGATATACAATTATATTAAATACCATCCTGCAGTGATCAGGAATTCGGACAGCAAATATGATTACTTATGAAATAAAATGAAATATTTATTGTCACTCTGATTAATGCAGAGAGACAAAAGCCATCCTTCCCAACCAAAGAGCAGGTCAGTTTATGATCATTTCATCTCCTACCCAGTAATGGCTATGGTATCAAGATTTGAACTTGGGATTAACCAAGATAGTCATCTAGCTGCAACCCTTAGACCAAACCCCATGCTGTGCCTTTCAGAAAATGTAAGCTGTGAACACACAATTGTGCTTTGTTTTATTTAATTATTTACAAAAGAACTGTCAAAATCAGATTGCTATAAACATAGTAAGCAAGCTAAGGGTAGCTAAGCTAGCTATTGGTGAGGTAGGTAACGTTAATGAAAGCTTGTTAGAAAGAATAAGGTATGCTGACATGTTCACATTACCTGCTTGACTCTAATTAGGCTCACTTAAAAAAATACAAATGTAGAGGAACTTTTTTATTTAGAAAGCATAATTTACTTTCGAACAAATAAACGCTTGTGTGCAGATGGCATGCCTTTGTGTCTATATATGAAAATGCAGGCTTGTCATTGATTCCATATATGGAAATAAGAGCAGCTTTGAGTTGGCGTTTCTTTAAGACCACAGTCAACAGTGTGGACACGTTTTTGATTCCACATATAGAGGTCTTTCAGTACAGTGACGAAATCATTCACATATACGGAGGTGTATTTTCACAGGTTGCCAGCAAGCTATGGAAAGCTAACCTGATAGGGTATCTCAGATGTTTTTAAGCTAAAGATTCTTTGCTAAAGTTAACTAGCTGGATATTTCAGAAGACTATGCCTAGGCAGAAACATTTGAATGACTTGTCTTTGAGTACACATAGGGGCCCAAAGACATGGCTCTTGATCCCCCTTGCCCAGACTGGAGCTTCTCATTGTTTGTGAAAATAGAGAAAGCTAGCAATAGGGAGACAGTAGGAAAGTAGTAATGCTTGTATTCTGATTTTCCTTGGTATTATCAGCTGTGACATCATACACTTAGACACGGTTCACACATGAATGTCATGGAACATCTTATTTTCCATTCTGGCACAAGTTAGAACTTTCTTGTATATTCTTGTACATTCTTGACAGCTTTTATAAATATTGTGATGCTGCATATACTGCATGCAGCACAAGGCACTAAGGAAAGCAAAGCCCTTAAAACCCACCATAGAAAACTTTACAACCTAAGCAAATATGTAAAAATTATAATTACAAATATTAAACAATGTACAACCAGCATACACCCTAAACCATAGACTAGTGCAGTCAACAAGAAATGAGAAGTAGCCTAAATAAACTGAACAAACTCTTACTTTGTGGTTTATTACACACACAAAATAACTAACTGTTGTTGTAAACTGTATGTTGTATGTTATACAGTTTGTTTGGATTCTGTATATGTTCACTGATCTGGTTGCCCATTGTGGTTGCCATTAAACTGAAAATGCAGGTATAGGCCTGCTGTTCCATTTCACAGCACTTGCAAGCAGTCCTGGAGCTGCTCATGTCATGTAGACGTATTGTTGTTTTTAATTTGCTTTTCTATTCATGTAAATGCATCTGCAATACATGTAAAAGCTGCTGGCAGTTTGTCTGTAGGAGTGTGTATTTGTGTACTGATGAAGCCTGAGTAAAATGCATTGAGCTTCTTATCAGTAAAGTGACAGTAATGTGTGTGTGCAAGAAGCTGTTGCTCTTTTACCCGATTGTTCAACATCAATATTATAATGTTTCTTCTATGAAACATAATAGGGTTTCATCTGGTTTTGTGGGTTATTTTTTTGGTAATCTGAACCTCCTAAAATGGCTTTGGCCACCTCCTGGCCACTCCATTTATATACCTCTGGAATTCTTCTTCTCATTATTTGAACGGTTTACAGTGGGTTTAACTTTATACCCACTCTTCAGACTCCATATGCTAGTTGAAACGTATATGGCAGACTTTGATTATCAAATCAGATAAGAATTTACACACATTTTCCAGCTAGAGTAAAAGTGATGAGCCAAACGAAACAAGAGCCATAAGTGGCTTGTTTGTCTTTGTCGATTAAGATAGCAAACAGAACTGTGGTTCTCAGAATATTTTTAGCTGAAAATGCCTTTTGTGGATGCGAGTGTTCTCATATCTTAGGGAGGTTGTGAAATATGGCTTTCTTCCAGAAGCAGTGTTTTTGTGGATTTTCTCCAAGCCTAGCCACTTACAAACACACACACACACACACACACAAGATCTGTGTAAAACTGCTGATTGTTGAGTTTTCGGTATGTGTTTACAAATCACCTGGCATAAAAACTTGTGCTGTACAGATGTTACGCACACACACAAATACTCTCCTCACCCTTGTGTAGGACGGCATTGGCAGGTTTGTTTCCCGCAAGCGACTCTTTGCTGAGGTGTTGGTGTGATTCTGCCAGACACTCCACCTCAGCGAAGCGTGCATTCAGGGCCATGGCCGGGTGAGTGGGGTCCTGCGTCATGTTAAGGTACGCCGCCCGACGCAGCTGCTCCTCAATCACCAACGCCTGCTCTAACAGCTGAGAGAACGAGAAAGACGAAGACAGAAAAAGAGGAGAAGGCACAGAGAGAGACATTGTCAGGTAAAACATTGAGCATTCTATTCAGAAGAGGAGAATTACTCGCAAAGAGTGAAAAAAACCCCAAAGACTAAATGGGTAATAATTCTGTAAAGATAGAAACAGAGAAATAGGAGAGACAGCGCAAGAATGTAATAAATGGGAATAAAAGGCAAAGAATTCCAAGGCAGGCAAGCAAAAAAGGGAAAAAGACTAATTTATACACACACGGCTAAAGGGGAAAAAAAGTAAAAGTGGGATTATAGCCAGGAAATATATGTGAACTTTCTGGATGAAGCTGACAAAGAAGAATTGAACTGGAACAAATTCTCTTTAAGTGAGATTTATAAGGAAACTTAAGCAGATAATAAGTACATTATGCAATAGCTGCAAGGCTAGCACTTGCCATTGCATTTTAAATTATACAAGCAAGGGAGAGACAGAGAGAAAGGTCGAGAGGAAAGAAAGAATGAGGATGTAGAGAACGGGATATGAAACATGTAATGGAGCAAAACACCGGAAAAAGAAAAAAGAGAGCTTGCATTGCACAACACTTTGTGTCAGCATGTTGCCTGTGTCTGTCTTCACACTTAACAATAAGGAATTAATTAAATCCTGGAATAAAGCAAAGATTTTTTACAGAATGACTACTGTTAGAGCAAATGAGGTTTAGGCTATTAGGGTAATTTTAGAGTTTAAGAAATATCCTCATGTCACTTCACAAAGTTCTTCTGACTGATCTCCTTTATCCCACGAATAAACATTTCCCATCTTAACAGGAGCAGATGATAACGCCCCCATCAGCAGGGCACGAGGGCTCACTGAACGGTTCCTTGAGCGTGAAAATGATGTAGATCATATGATGATTTACAAACGGAGTCATAAGACAAACTAACAATCTCTTCTTTATTTTACACATCAATATAAGAAATATCACTCTGACTATGAAGATGGATTTTGTGTGCTAATATTTTGAAATGTTACTGGGAGACATGTCCGAACAAACCACAGTGAAATGAAGAGTGTACATGCTATTTTAGGCTTTT
>CM074948.1:12602658-12699621 GCA_037577455.1 Pangasius macronema | reverse complement strand
GAAAAACCTCTCATGTAACCTTCCAACCTACCAAAAAGCCTACCAAAGCCTATACCAGCCTTCTGGATTATCTAGATTAGTTTGGGTACCCCAGTGCTATGGCCTTTACAGTCACCAGATCTCATCCTGATATTTATAGGAGATTATGGACTGCAGTGTTAGACAGCACTCTCCACACTCCACAGCACTGTTTATCAAAACACCACTTCAGGGAATATCTTTAGAAAGAATACTGCTCATCCCTCCAGTATAGTTCCACAGCTTTGTATCGGTGCCAAGGCGCATTGAAGCTGTTGAGCCTTACTAAGACACTTTATGTTGACTCTTCCTTGAATTTGTCACCCTTCTGTATGCGTGCGGTTATGAAGAGTCATGCTTACTCATTATAATGTAACCAAAATAACTTGCTTAACTCAAGTTTCAGTATATTGTAATGACTGACATAATGTTGACTGGCAGACTTTTCCGAACACTAGCAAAGCCTCATGTTCACCTTAAACCTCCTGGCCAGGAACTTGTTCTTCATCTCCAGGAAGTTGCCCTTGTTGGCTTGAGACTTGAACGGCTCATTGACGATGGCAAACTGGGGGTCGTTCTGAATGTCCTGCCATCTTGCATAGCCATGACTGTTACGGGTCGTGGGTTAAGGTTTAAACTGGATTCTGACCCATGCCATCTACACAGCTACATAGTTTCGGCTTCAGCCTCCATTATTAAAAGAAATTAAATTTAGCTAAACATGGCTGCATGTGACATACATAAATGTAGATGACATACAGCTAATGTACTGATTTTAAGGCTATAATGCCTCTAGGTCAGTGATAGCCAACCATCTAGAAGGATACAGTACGATGCCAGCCAGCAGCCAGAAGTCATGCCGCCGATGCCAGATCTCATTCATCTTCCCAGATGAGATTGCTGCTCGCTCCTCATTCTGCCACAGCGTGTGCAACTCTACAAAGAGGCAAATTCATATACAGGGAGAAAACATATATGCAATACTATACTATCAAATGAGAAAAAATGTCCAAAGTGAACCACACAGCTGCACAGTACTGCTGATTTTTTTCAGTGCAACCACAGATCAACTTTCCATCCTTACAAACCTGCCGATGCTTATTTTGTCAGGATATGTGCAGCTTCACTCCAGGCTGTATTAACACTGAGCCAGTGTTTGTGTCAAATGTTTTGCCAACTCTGGAGCACTGTGTATAAAAGCTCACGCTGGGCTCAGGTTCTCCAAATCATCTCAGCGTTAATCTTAACCGACAGAGAATGGACTCTTAACCGTGTGTGTGCTTAGATGCTTTGGGCAAAAGTCACAGCAGAGCTACACGTCTACAAAAATATTTACAGAATACAGAATGGTCTTATCTATGCAAGTCCTATTCGTGTACACAACAGTTTGTCCAAGCAGTTAAACCTGCCACACTTTTGTGTTAACAAGATTTGCACTGCTGAAGTGGATTTAAAATTAGGAGCAGCAGATAATACACTTGTGCAGTAAACTCAATTCTACCTGTAAATCCTCCATCGGCAATGTTGAACATGAACCGCGGACGCTCAGTTGGCTTGCCATTCCCCTTGGTGGTCTCCTCCTTCTGCCCTTTGACGTCTTTCCCTCCATCCTTTTCCATCTTGCCCTCATCTGCAGCCAGAAAAGTGAACAAGAAGCAATATAAATGACGGTTTTATAACAGGGAGGTTAAAGACTATAATGATAAGAGACAAAACTCTCCAGCATTCACCGTTCTTAACATCCTGCGTTTGGCTTTCTGCTTTCTCCTTCTTTTCTGCTGATTCGGTAGCAACAAGTGTCTCCTCAGTTTTTTCCTTCTCTTCCATGACTTTTTCACCTGTTCCTCCCTTCTCACTCTTCTCCCCTTTCTCTGCTGCTGTAACAACAATTACAGCGACAACTATCTTTGGCATACAGCTTCGACATCCTTTCAGCTTCCTTAAAGGCATATTCTATTTAATGCATCTATAGTGAATACCACAGGCAATTTCAACACGATGGCCTGTACTGAAAACAGAAAAGAATACTTGTTTACTTATTTACTTACAGTTGTTGGGCTCCAATAAACAATTCTGCAAGTGTTTTTTTCAAGAATGCGTTCATAAATTTTCAAACGTATTCGTAAATTATACTTCATAACATATAGCCATGTATAGAGACAGGAAGTTAACAAACTACAACTACTTTGTTATGGTACTTGTGTATGTGTCATTTACTTGAGTTTATCTTTTGAATTTTAATTTCTACTCACTACATTTATCCTACATCCTATATTTGTAAGGACATAAGGTCACCATCAGTCGCTAAGATCAGTGTGTGATTTGAGACCGAGGTCTTTTTCTTTTGTGAATCTTTCTTGTACTTTTACTTTCCTACTTTAAGTCATTTTAAGAGTTTATACTTTCACCAGACTATTTATTAAGATGAATAATTTTTACTTGTGTGAGGAATTTGAGTATTTTTATCACCTCGGTTTTTAACCGAACAACTGCCCTTAGACTTCCATTGTTACGTTGTGAGTTGTTATGACCCAGTTAGTGCTGTGTCTGTGGGTTTTCTTTCTCTCTCTCTCTCTTGTAGGTTCATTTGGCTCGGGCGCATTTGCACCTTGTTGCGGTGGCTGATTCAACCGCACTGATTCCACTAGTCAGGGCTGCTGATGCTTAGGCAGTTTGCCATCTCCTCGCTTAATTTTTTTGTTAATTTTGTCTTTGTAATGTTTTTTGTTTATTTTGACTTTGTGCATTCACACACTTGCTGGTACAATACTTCCAAGTTTATACAACTGCATTTATGACTGACTGATATCACTGATTACTGACATTATGATTCTGTTATCACCGTTTTTTGTTTTTTTTTGTTTGTGTTAATAAATGTCTGTTTTAGTTTACCCTGTTGTGTCTCCTTCCCTTTACGTTGCATCTTAGAGCTAGGTGTAACAGAGTAAATAGTTTTTTTTCCAGTGCAGGCAAAGGTGTTAAAATTCTTGTTCATAGATGATGGATAGAGATTATATTTGAAAAAAAAAAAACCTGGAGTAGTCTTTTATTTACATCATGCAGTCTACCTTGCTTCTCGTCTTTGATTGCAGGAACCTCTGACGAGGATTCTTCCTTCATTTTTTCAATACCAGCCTCTTTCTTAGGGCTCTCCTCCTCTCCACCCTTTTCTTTCCCACACTTTGACTTTGGTGAGGGTGGAATGGTGTCAGAAGCTTCTTTTGATTTGGAGTCTCCTGCACTTGCTCTTGTGAACCCTTCAGACGGCTCAGACATTTCACTGGGTGCCGTATCTTTTTCAGTCTCCTTCAGAGTTGTAACCAGAGTTGGAGAGTGAGAGACAGAAAAAAGAACATCTCTCACTTTGCTAAATACACGTGCATGCACAGACACACAAAACCACACGTGCAACCAGCCCTTCACTCCTATACTCACTCACACACCCACACGTTTACCTCTTTAGATTCTGTACTGTCTGGGTTTTCTCCTTCTTTCACCTCTCTCCCCTTCTCCTTCTCTTTCTCTGCATCAGTCAGGCTCTCTCCCTCTTCTCGCTCTCCCTCCTTTCCAATCTTTTCTGGTTTCTCAGGTGGAGAGGGCGTGGCTAGAAAGTCACAGACCAAAATCCTGTCATGTGTCTTCACTTCACAACATGTTCTTCGTGTTTATATGCAGGTCATGTCTGTGCATATGTGATTTCAGTGGTTAGGTTATTCAGTTACAAGGGCTGCATAAAATATCATCTGTTAATCACGATCAGAATATTGGCGTAATGACAAAAGTGCACAGGCTATCCAGCTGTTCAAACTGAAAGAGCAAAAAAAAAAAAAAAAAAAAGGCTTCCTGGAATGTAACAGTACATCATCAGCAAGAATAGTCTGGTCCAATCTGAAAAGTGAGGATGAAGGAGAGCTCAGAAATTACTAGCATACAGTTCAGTGCTGGATTTGCTCACTACAGTCTCACTCTACCCTCTTGTGGACAAACACTACAACTGTACCATGTAACTGTAGCATGTCTCCACACTAAGAATTTCCATGTGAATCTCTAACGACTGTGTATGTGTGTGATGGTATGCTGTATGTGTCCATGTTTATGTTCATGTGTCTTGTGTGTGTGTGTGTACCTGGCTTTGAGGTGCAGGGTGTGTTGTTGCAGCTCTGCTCAGGAGTGGGTGTAGCTGTTTTTATAGCAGGTGAGGAAGCTCTTGAGGATTTCTTGGAGTCCCCAGTGACTTCAGGCTTCAGCTCAGGCATGCTCCATTTTCCATTAATGTGCTCAAATTCCTGAACCTGCACACACCAGAGCAGGAAGCACCTCTGTCTTTGACATTTCTGGAAATTCCATTATTTGGCTAGACGTCTCAACTGTTTCACTGCTTTGTTTTCCACATATTTCTTACTTTTTTTTTTTTTTACAGAGAAGCATAAAAGTAAAGAAAAAAAAGATTTCAGCTATTGTTAACCATACATGTAGCGCTGCACAGCAAAGACTAAAATGATAATCACAGTTGTTTTTCTTAACATTGCTTGTTTTGCTTAAATTATGATATCATAATTACTACAGTTTAGCATTTTTAATCAACAGAAAACAGTAGGTCATAATGTACATTAAGAGTGCATGGTCCTTTACATGTACAAAATAAGCTTGCTCCTAAATAACCTCAACTGAATGATTTTTAAATGCTATATATAAACGCAATCCATCAATCAATCAAATTGATCTGATCTTTTGGAACATCTAAAAATTATTGGAGGTAAGTTAAATCATGCACTGTAGTTATATTAGAAACTCAAACAGTCAAACACTGCTTTCCTTAATGGTACTGCATATCACGTTAGAGTAATATACTGAATTCTCCTAATATGGGTCCTCATATGGGTAATATAATTGAGCCTAATTAAACAAGGCAGACCTTTTTTTTCACCAGGCTCATGACTCCGATGCGGGTCAGCACAGGTTGCCTGCACAGACCTTCCCTCGGCACGCCATCGGCAAATGTCTCTGAGCCATCAGCTACCGGCTCGCACAAGTGCCTCATGAAGAGAGAAACATATGCCCTGCAGAGAGAGGGAAATAGAGCGAAGGAGCACACACAGAAATGAGCAATTACTCATGTATGCACAGTTCCTCTTCATCTTCCAGTCATTTCTTTCTGTTTCCATTCAGTTTGTTTGAGTCTCTGCTCATCAACGTTTCTTACTTGAACTCTTTCTCGCTTTTGCCACGCAGGTCTCGTACCAGCCACTGGCAGGAGAAAGCATCCTGAGAAGGCATACCCCATCTCATCACCGCATTCAGGAAAGCTTTCCTCTGACGCGTGTTAAAGCCCAATACCTATAACACACACAGAAAAACACATACATGCACATATGTGCATTATACAAACTGCTAAATAAATGGTTCTGAAACACGGGGTAACTTCCAACTTCCAAACACGGGGTAAATTAATGTAAAACAAATAAATAGTAAAATTCTCACTACAGTGCTGGAATGTGTATAGCTTCTGATAATTACTCTTAAAAATAGTTTTAGAAGTCTACTTAAAACCAAATTCTTAGTTAAAAATGTGTTATAAAAGTTCTCCTTGGAAATTTTCTCAGTGGATTTAATCGTAGGAGAAAATCTTAGGCATGAATTACAACAGACGCATCGATCCCCACACCCCATTTCCATAGTATGAGCCAATAGAAGTGCAAAAAAAGCAGGCTAAACACAAAGCACGATCATACCAGTGTTGAATTCTATCTAATCTAACAGGAAAACGGTCACGCTATTGTCTGGGAATCACAAGTGGGCATCAGGAAGATGCCAAGATTGCCATGCTCTCTAAATGGCAGGGATGGCATAATCTCTCTCCCCTGCAAATCACAGACAATCATGGACGTCTGTGAGCTCATGTATGCAGAAGAGGGTAGACAGCAAGTATGGTACACTGCCCTGGGATGCAGCATGAGCAGCAGTTTGAGAAGATGTGGCTGGCTGGCTTCATGTTAGCCTTCCCCCTCCTCAGTTGGTAGCTGTTATATGATTGGAGAGATCTGAACGGTGGGTGGGAATTGGATTGTGACTAAATTGGGGAGAAAATCGGGGGGAAAAATAAGCCATGATCTCTGTGATAAAAGATTTAAAGTAATTTCCACCGAAGACATCCGGTTACAGCAGCTCTATATTTACTTTAAGAGCTGTGACTGAGATTTAGCCTGTTTCTCTTCAAAAGCGCATACAAACATTGTAGTTAAGTTGGTGCAAGCAGACAGAACGGCATAGAGGGTAGATCTGGGGTCAGCCTGATCTGAACCTACGTGAGAGTAGTCAGGATAAGATAATGTGCATCCACAAATGTCCTTATGAGCTCTGAATTAGTGTAGAAGATTGTGGGCACACCTAATTTTCTGTCTCAGTGCTGCCACATTTCTGCACTATTAACAGATACTCCTAAATACTCGTCCATTTAAGAGTAAGGCTAAAAAAATTTAGTACAATGCTCTTATTCTTAGGCCTAATTGTAGGGATTATTTTGTTGCCACTAGACCAAGAATTTACACTGAGAAGCTTTACAAAGACCGGCACTGATCTGTCATCTGGTGATGGTTTGAAGGGCATAAAGCCAGAGTTGTTGTGTATACTGGCTCCTTCAACTCTTCAAGTGATCACAGTCAAAAATGGCCAATACCTAATTACAATTTGATGTTAGCTGAAGTTGACTGTAGAGTTGATTGAGTAATCATGTGAAATTATACCGAAAGGCCCTTCAGTGACAGGTCAGGAACTCGACATAACAGCTGCAGCCAATGTGTTTGAAAGAGTAGACACTTTTACCTCAAGGTTGCCACCCACTCGAGCCAACAGAGGAGGCAGTGGTTTATCCTTTTCATTTCTGATCTGCCTCCGAGACTGCCTTCGACCTGCAAGAGGAAGAGACAGCTACCAAATGTCTGTTCAAAACATTACTGTACGTATATTTGTAATATCACCAGCACAAACTGCAAGAACAAGAACACTCGCTAAACACATCAAAGCCTCTGTCTGTTCACTCAGCACTTTTGTCTGAGTCTGTGCATATGCTTGCTTGCCTCACCTTCTGGCCTCTCATCAAAGTCCTCATCCTCCTCCTCTGATCCCACAGAGTATTCAGACTGGTTGTCTGAGATATCAGCATGCCACTCTGAAACCGCAGACAGCAGGTTCAGCCACACATTTACACATACACATCCAACAGCGTGCCTGCTCTCACTTTATAGGAGGTCTAGCGAACAGTTCAGGTGATACAGCACCCTGGACTCAGAGCTATTTAATTGCCAACCATGGTAAACTGAAAGAAAAAAATACTTGTACTTTTACTCAATTACATTTCCACAGAGACAGACATAGTTTTACCTTCTTACGCTTTCATTTAGATCTTTAAAGAACTCTTTATACATGTCAAAGTATATGAATCAAATATTTTTATTTTCTTTTGTTTGGCAAATTGTGTTTCTGTGCATTATAAACGTATTTGTTAAAGAGGTAAATCAAGTGAGATTAACTGGCATCATGGTGCCAGGACTGCCCAAGTCCGACAAAAATTCTTATGTATTGATTTGTTTGATTTTGTCCACGTTCATCTGAATGAAGTTAAATGGAAAAGATATGGACACAAACCCCATAATTTCCTTTTTAATTTTAAATATTTCTGTACATTTAGGAACACTTAACTTTCAGCTAAGTCTTAATCTTCCATTTTTTAAGTAACAAAATACCATACTCTGACTTTACTATAATTTTTCTGTAATTTCTGGCCTGTTCAATTACTAACAGCAGTTTCTATACAGCCATACCTTTAAAAAGACAAATATGAGATACAGTAATGTAAAAAACACACACACAACTAAACACACATGTTTAAAACAACAAAATGTGTCACAAATCTATCAAAAATACTCATATAAATCTAAGCAAATGTATTCGACTAATAACAAGCTCTACCTATACTTGGTTATTGTTGTCAAGCTTCTGAAAAATGGAGACTGGAATCATTAATTTAAGCCAGCTATTGCAAATCTTGGCAGTCTTGGGCCTAAGGAAAAATTTCAGGTAGAAGGTGAGAGCAAGACCGTTAGTATGTGTTGGAAGGACACATCCATGGCATTAATTCAACAAAAGGGTAAAGGCAATAATACTACTCTCAGCTGAGTTCTTGAGCTTAATGCTCCTGCATAGCTTACATGGTCAACACTTGACCAAGGTAATGGTGGACAGCAGTGGTTGAAGAAAACCTTCCATGGCTTGGGATTGGTCGACTGTATACTGTGGTGTGTATGTCCTGTATGCAGAGGTACCTTGATCCTCCTGTGCAGCATCATTGTAGTTGACCTGTTTGCGGACTCTCTTGCCCTTGCCCAGGTTGCGGGCCAGATCCTCCTGCTGCTGCTCATAATGGTGTCGGAGAAGCTTCTCCCAGTAATCTGGGTCTACGTTCTCCTCCTGCTTAATGATCTCTCTCTCAATCTCCTCAATCTGCCAAAACACATGCGCATATACACACATACACATATACATACATACACAATAGGATAAGAAAACTTAGAAACAAGAGAGCTGGGGCAGTAACCAGAACTAACTGGTATTATTTACAATAACTTTCCATTCCTATTTGCTACTTCAGTCCTCTTTATTCTTCACTTCTCTTACCTTGTCGTCCTCTCGGACTGCGTACTGGGCTACTTTGAAGGAGCTAAGGTACTCGTTCATGTTCTGCATGTCTGTGTCATCAGTGGCATCCTGACTCCGGTCCAGCAGACGTTCAATGGCAGCATTATCATAGTGAATCACGCTGCTATCGTCATCCTTATTGTCTCCCGCTGGACACACACACAAGGACACAATTTTGGGAATGATGTGGAATCATTACAAGGATGTAGTGTGCATCTCGAAAAATTTCCTTCCATCTCATTCACAAGTTTATCCAATCATCTTTCTTTTTAACCATATATTCTTTTTTTACACTCTCACCTTCAGTTTCATCCTTGAATAGCTCCTCGGTGCCGAACTTTAGGATGTCATCCAGTTCCTGTTTGGACATGGAGCCAGCTTTGGAGCCCAGCCCTGGCCGCACTACCAGGTGGGTCAGCATCATCTTACGCTTGGCTACCTGGGTAATCCGTTCCTCAACAGACGCACGAGTCACAAAGCGATAGATCATCACCTTATTTGCCTGACCAATCCTATGGGCCCGACTGAAGGCCTAAGAGAGAGACAGATACAGAGAGACATGTAGAGAGAGGGACAGGTGGAAAGAAGTAAATATATGACATGGTATATTCTTGACATGGTATGATTAGTTGTCAGAGCTGACATATATATATGTGTGTGTGTGTGTGTGTGTGTGTGTGTGTGTGTGTGAGTTTATATATTTGACTGGTTAATGTGTTGTGTTTCTATTTCAAGCCAATTCAAGTGGCTTTATTGACAAGCATATACAGTTAGTAAAGTCCACAGTGAAACGAAACAACGTTCCTCCAGGACCATGGTGCTACACAGAACAACATAGAACTACAGGAGACTACACATTAATACATAAAGTGCATACGCAAACATGTGCAAACAGTATAAGACAGTCAAATAACTGTGTGTGTGTGTGTGTGCATGTGTTTTGCCGTCTAGACTCTGAGTACTGAGGAGTCTGTTGGCTTGGAGGAAGAAATTGTTACACAGTCAGGCCTTGAAAGCCTGAATGCTCTGGTACCTTTTGCCAGAGGGCAGGAGGGTGAGGAGTTTGTGTGAGAGGTGTGTGTGGTCATCCAAAATGCTGGTGGCTTTGTGGATGGAGCATGTGGTGTAAATGTCTGTGATGGAGGGAAGAGAGACCCCGATGATCTTCTCAGCTGTAGGGTCTTGTGATCCGAGCTGCAGGGTCTTGTGATCCGAGAAAGTGCAATTTCCCTTTTTTAGTCCCTCTGTAGAATGTGGTGAGGATATGGGGAGGGAAATGGGCTTTTCTCAGCCTTCACAAAACGACGCTGTGGGCTTTCTTGGTTATGGAGCTGGTGTTGAGGGAGCAGGTGAAGTTCTCTGCCAGGTGAACACCAAGGAATTTGGTGCTGTTGATGATCTCCATGGAGGGCTGTCGGTGTCAGTGGAGAGTGGTCGCTCTGTGCTCTCCTCACCATCTCATTTATTTTGTCCACGTTCAGAGACAGGTTGCTGGCTCCAAGCAGGAAAAATGGGCAAGTGTAAGGAACTGAGCAAATCTGACAAGGGCCAAATTGTGATGGCTTGACGAGGGTCAGAGCATCTCCAAAACGGCAGGCCTTTTGGTGTGTTCCTGGTATGCAGTGGTTAGTACCTACCAAAAGTGGTCCAAGAAAGGACAACCGCTGAACCGGCAATAGGGTCAAAGGCGCCCAAGGCTCACTGATGTGTGTGGGGAGTGAAGGCTAGCCCATCTGGTACACTCCCACAGCTACTGTAGCACAGATTGCTGACAAAGCTAATGCTTGCTATGACAGAATGGTGTCAGACACACAGAGCATCGTAGCTTGCTGCATATGGGGCTGTGTAGCCGCAGACCAGTCAGAGTGGCCATGCTGACCCCTGTCCACCGCTGAAAGCACCTACAATGGGCACATGAGTATCAGAACTGGACCATTTTGAGGAGGATAATGTGCCCTGCCACACTGCAAAATTTGTTCAGAAATGGTTTGAGGCAAAGGTGACAAAGGTGTTGATTTGGCCTCCCCAGATCTCAATCCTTATATACTGTATATATATATATATATATATATATATATGTGTGTGTGTGTGTGTGTGTGTGTCTTTAAATGCCAAAGCATCATCTTGCCTGTGTGCTTGCGTGTGTGTGTATGTGTACTTATACCTGAATATCATTATGAGGGTTCCAGTCAGAGTCAAAGATTATGACAGTGTCTGCAGTCGCCAGATTGATTCCCAATCCCCCTGCCCTCGTAGACAGAAGGAAACAGAACTGAAGTGCACCTGGAGCTGAAATTAAGAGAAAATTCACAGATATTAACTTTATGTTGTACTATACCTGGACCAGACAGGCGGCAGAAGAGGGATATGGTTAAGGGGTAGAAATAATAAATTCTTAAAGAAAGGTTCTGCATCGATGAAAGAAATGCCATGACTTTCACTTAGACTTAAAAATGTTAATTGTACCAAACATATGTAACGAAAAATAAACACTATAGGTTAGTGCTTCCAAATAGCCTTAAAATTGCGTAGAAAATTAAATTGGATGATGAACGAAAGTTATAAGCTATTAAAAGCAGTTTTAAAAAAGGCTTTTAAAAGCAGCAATTGATAAAACTTGAGAAAAATCAAAATGTAGACTATCAAAACCGAGATGTATCAACATACATGAAGAACTATTATATAATCCCTAGTTAGGGTTTATGCAGGTTTCATGATATGGACCTAACCTCTATTCTTTGGTTAGACTGGGATTATGGTTTAAACTATAGTCACATTAAAACATGGTTCTCAGTACTGAAATCCAGTCATGAACAGATGATGCAATAGAGAAATTCTCACCATTAAATCTGTCTATGGCCTCCTGTCGCAGTGCTCCAGTGATTCCCCCATCAATGCGCTCGTATTTATAACCCTCATAGTCCAGGAAATCCTCCAGCAAATCCAGCATCTTAGTCATCTAATATAAACATGACCATCAGAAATTGAGAGTACACAAACAGGACTGCATGATGACCCCGCTCTATGCGCAGTACTGTGTGTGGTAAGTTATTATGTACAAAACGTACATTATAAAAATGATCCATGTTTATCTGTGTTTACCTGAGAGAACACAAGCACACGATGGCCCTGCTCTTTCAGTTTCCTCAGCATTTTCTGCAGCAGCATCAGTTTCCCAGAAGCCTTTGTGAGGCTGACCCCCTCATATGCTCCACTTGGTGTCTTTGGAGCTTCCTATTTATGCGCATACACAGCATCAGCAAAGTGCCTTTTCCATATTATTAAAGAAAGAAACTGTAATTGTTGCTAAAAATGTTCAGTCATATAAAGCAATTAAAAAGGGAAGTTTAAAAAGAAGAAGCTCAAACTACACAGACATTTGGCGTCCTTTAATACTCCTTTTGGAGAACAAAGTCTCATACAAACTGACCAATAGTGCAGTATCAATTTAAGACACAAGATGGCAGCACTTTGACTGCTGTGGTCACTATTGTTACCAAAACATTCAGGACAAAAGAATACATTTATATTTATTTATTTGCCGGGCTCTTTTATGCAACCGAGATATGATAGAATCCAAGCAATTACGACTTAAGGTCGTCTCAAGGGACTAAAAGTGGGTGTCTGGCAGTCTTGGGATTAAATTTAATTTTACTAGCTCTGAGCTTCAACCACTGAAGTGCCACTGCCCCATAGCAAACCACAGGAAGTTGTGAACAACGGCTGATGGAGGCAGTGCTGAAATTTAAACTCAGGATCTTCTGTTTACAAAGCAGTAGTGATAGCATGAGTGTATATCTCACTTTGTGGAGGCAACAGGAACGTGTTAGATATTAGCGTGTGCATGTGTGTATGTGAGACTCATTACGATAACCATGATAAATAAGTAGCGGTAATTGCGAGTCTCACCATGGATGCGACAGGAAAGAGGTAGGGGTGGTTGCAGCATTTTTTCAGGTCCATCATGATGTTGAGCAGAGAAACCTGGTTCCCTCCTCCCTTCGAGTTCAGTGCCTCAAAGTTCCTTGTCAGGATGAACTTGTAGTATTTTCTTTATAGAAACATACAGACAAACATGCAAAGGTTATTACACCATCAGCTAACTCATTTTTGCTAACTTAACTTTTTGCTAACTTTACTCCTGTTTTCCTTTGGTTCTCCTACCATACAGTTGCAAGCTGAAATCATATAGGTGACCCAACCCTAAAATAGTCAAGGTGAACATTTAAATATAACCATGAGTTACAGTACAAAATGCTTGTCTCTTATGCAAGATTGAAATGTCTGAGAGTGCACAAACAGCTTTCTTTCCTTCTTGGTCAAACCAAATCAGTGTCAAGCAGGTCTAAATTTCAAGATTTTTAGGCAGCAATCAAACACAACATCATGCCAACCTATCAGTCTCTGGAATTTTATCTGTACAAATCTGTCAGTTACACTTTTTACATCAATATTTTCAGCTGCCAAAAGAGGAGACCTTCTTGCTTATTGTTTGTGCGCAGGTTGTCTGAGGATGTTCTCTGCATATCACCGGCAACAGGAAATTGATAACATTTTGTGTAAGCACAAGGTGCTTAGTTATTGGTCACAAGCCGGAAAATGCACTGCAAGACTCCAGTTAAGAAGTGGAATGGGGCAGCAGGACTTGTTACGCAATCATCCAAAGAGTACTGGGGACGGAGATTAGTCGGCAGCTAGAAAACTCGTTCAACAATCTGTTTTATTAAACAAAAGACAGTTGAGTGCAGCTTTATTGGCACATACCATGAAAATGAGCAAAAATTATTGTAGACTGTATACGTTACACACAATGCTTCCAGTCTTCCACTCACCATTAGAGAAAACGCTTACGTTTCCTCTAACAAAAATAATTCACAGAAGATCTTAAAATACCTGGAAACAAAGTTCTTCAAAGAGGAGTGGTCCAGAATTCCTTTACAATGGTCTCCAACTTTGTTAGCCATTTAGGAAGAGGCTCAGTGCTTTATAGTGGGAATTTTACCAAACACTGACTACACTGAAATCAATCCTTTTCCTCCATTGATACGTGACTTGTGACAGCCAACCACCACATTACTTTTCAAACTGCTGCTCATGTTGCATCACAAATCAGCTGAAGACACTGGGAGAAAAGCACTCTCAGTTGTCTTCCAAATACATGAGCTTACAGACATCCATGATTGGTTTTGCTGCTCTGATTGACAGTGGAGAAAGTATGCCAGCCCTCCCACTCAGAGAACCTGGCCAATTTAGTTCCCTTGGGTGGCTGTGGCATTGTCAGGGTTTTAACTCCTGAGCTCCACATGATAGGGTGAACACTCTTCTGTTGTGCCACTTATGAGCCCGTGACACTCCTTTTAAACATCAGGTCTACATTTTGCTCATTTTAAAGAAAGGTGCCAATAATGCTGAACAGTATATTCTTGTACCAAAAAGCATTTCAGTTTCTGAGTCTGCACACGACTATAATAGATAATGCCATCCTATATTTTGCCTAATTCTACAAACCCACATCCCATTTGTGTTCTCACTGTTCTCTCACTTCTGCATAGGGCTGAGCTCCACACGCACAATGAGCTCCGTTTTAGCCGGCATGTTCTTAAACACGTCCGCCTTGAGCCGTCTCAGCATGTGCGGCCCCAGCAGATCATGCAGCTTCTTGATCTGGTCCTCTTTGGAGATGTCCGCAAACTCCTCCAGAAAGCCCTCCAAATTACTTCAGACACAGAGACAGAGAGACAGACTGAGCTCTGTGAATGTGTTTGTGTGTGTGTGTGTGAAAAGCACTTGTGTGTGTGTTCTTGCTCACTTGAAGCGGTTGGGCGTGAGGAAATTAAGCAGGTGAAAAAGCTCTTCCAGATTGTTCTGAAGGGGCGTGCCTGTTAGCAGCAGTTTATGATCAATCTTATAGTCATTCAGTCGCCTGAAAAACTGACAACACACACACTTCAGCATTAGCAGCAGGAATTTTATGCACTCTAGTCACAACTGAATTTTTATAATCCTAAAAATAAATACACAAACTGTGTAATATCCACAACCACACACATGCACACAAATGCAGGTACCTTGGACTGATTATTTTTGAGACGGTGAGCCTCGTCCACCACTAGACAGGCCCAGTCGATGGATTTCAGGGCAGTCTGGTCAATCGTTACCAGCTCATAGGACGTCAGCAACACATGGAATTTAATGGGAGCTTCTCTCTGGGATATAGAAAGAGAAAGAGTTGTACTAAAATGTCATCTACAGTCTTAAATGTCATCTTTATTATTAGCAATCTTTGTGTCCTTTTCTGAAACCCTGTTTGTCTTACCACACTTTTATTATCTATCCTCTACCAATCTGACCTCCTTATCTGCTGAAAATCTCATTACATAACCACATGTATGTGCATAAACATTATTTATTGTGGAATTATGAACAGATTTTAAGCTGCATGTAAACCTAGCTACTGCTGTTTGATGTTATTTGCAGTAGATCAGGATTTTGTAAATACGCGACAAACCTGTGCACATACCTAAACCTCTCAATAACATGCAACAAATTTTACGTCAGGTTAAGTCGGAAATTAGCAAGAGGAATGTAAAGCAGACACTGGTATAAATGGTGGCAGTACATAAAACAGGTCTAGGGTTCATATTCTTTTTTCCTGTCTCCTTCTCACCCTCAGTTTGAAGGCTTTCTTCCCTCCTTTCACGGCAGTGTCGTCAAAGGAGAACTCGTTCTCACGGATGATAGCTCTACTGTCTTTGTCCCCCGTGTACGTGACCACGTAAAAGTCTGGAGCCCACATCTCGAACTCCCGCTCCCAGTTGATGATGGTGGAGAGTGGGGCGCTCACCAGGAACGGCCCCTTGGTGTGACCCTGAGCAGTGATAAGAGGGAGCACAGACACAGAAACTCTAAAGGAGTCTGGAGACTGAATTACACAATGCAAAAAAAAAACATATCATAGCAAGTGAAAGCATCTTGAATAAAGTAAAATAAAGCAATAATAATAATAAAGGAAAAAGTAAAAGACCTATTTCTAGAAATATTTAATTTGAATGTCTTATTCTATGTTCAGAGGAGCGAGAGTGAGTATATTGGTAGGAGAATGTTGGACATGGAGCTGCCAGGCAGGAGGTGAAGAGGAAGGCCAAAGAGGAGNATAATAATAAAGGAAAAAGTAAAAGACCTATTTCTAGAAATATTTAATTTGAATGTCTTATTCTATGTTCAGAGGAGGGAGAGGGAGTATATTGGTAGGAGAATGTTGGACATGAAGCTGCCAGGCAGGAGGCAAAGAGGAAGGCCAAAGAGGAGGTGCATGAAGGTAATAAATGAGGATATGAAGCTAGTGGGAGCAAGTTTTGAGCATGGAGAAGATAGGGATAGGTGGAGAGTGATGATTCGCTGTGGCGACCCCTGAAAGGAAAAGCCGAAAGAAGAAGAAGAAGATTCTATTGGCAGATAATTTAGGTTCTTTCCAGAAATAAATGCTTGAAATTATCTGCCAACAGAATAAGGTTCCCTGGTAGACTAGTGGCTAGTGGACGGCACGGTCATCGCCTTGATCTGGGTTCGGTTCCCTGTCAGAGAACTGACCCCAGCCACTGGAGGGCTGCACGAGCCAGTGCACTGCATTAAAACTTGTGCCAGAATCAAAATATGAGGATGGATGATCCGCCATGGCGACTCCAAACAGGAGCATCCGAAAGAGGAAAAAACTGACAATTTTTTGATTGAAATGAGTAAAAAATATCAAGAAATCAGCGTAATACTCTTATATTTGGATAATTGAGCTAATAAAGAGAAATATTAGTTTTATTTGCCTGTATGCAAGATATGTTTACTTGCTAAGATATAATTTTTTTGCAGTGCATGCAGTTTGTCTAAAATTAACACAGAAAACATTCCCAAAGACCCTGATAACCTGATGAGCACATTTTAAATACAGATATGCAGTAAAGATAATATTGATTACAACTTCATAAAACAACATACAGCAATTTTAAATGATTATTCAGATGGTGATTATATGATTATGAATAATCACCTCAACCGGATTGCTGATAGAAGAATTTTAGAAATTTAGAAATGCTATTGGCCTATGAACTATTGTCTGCTCAGTGTAGAAAAAAACAGTCTTATTGCATAATGGCCACTACTGAACCACTGCACAGCTGTATCTGGTGTTAATACACATATCAATTATATACCGGTGACTACATTTCGTATGTTTCTCCACGTCTTCGCCACACAAAGGTCTAGGTACAACTTTTTCACTATTCTTTCTTAATGCCTCAGAGAGAATTACCTGTCCCTAACTACACCAGCTAAAAAACGGCATGGCACACGCACCTCCTTAAAGAGCGAGTAGAGAAAGACAATGGTCTGGATAGTTTTTCCCAGGCCCATCTCGTCAGCCAGGATGGTATCAGTGCCCTGAGCCCAGGAGAAGCGTAGCCAATTGAGACCTTCCAGCTGGTAGAGGTGCAGAGTTCCCCCTGTTACTGTCACAAAGTCCGGCTGCTCCTCGTACTTTATCGTGGGCTGGGTGAGTTATGAGGGAACAGGTTTTTTTAATGAACAAAAGTGTTTTGTGAAAATCCATCATTAAATATTGAGTACAGCTGAAAAAAGGGAAAGCAGCACAGTTCTGCCAATGGCTCATACTCACATCATTAACAGGCGTGCCAGGAGCTTCATCATTCTCCTCTTTTCTCCTCATCTTCCTTGGCTTGTCTGGGTCCTCTTTCATTACCTCCTCTCTATGAGACCCAAAAGAGACTGGCTAATAAAACACATGCTGACAAAATCTTATAAGCTGTCATAACTAATTGGCAGAATTTTTTACTGTGTATACTGGTATTCCAATATACACAGTATATACACAGTCCTGGCTGGCTCAACTCTCTTTGTGAATTTCCCTCTGGGATGAATAAAGTGATCNATCCATCCATCCATCCATCCATCCATCTACCCATGATCCAAGCTAATCCTAACTGTCTCTATATAAACTGTCTCTATACGGGACTTATCAGTTTTGGGGTTTTTTTTTTTAGTTCAGTGGTACCTGTGTCTCCAGTAAGCTGCCTTATAGATGCCAAACTCTGGGATGTCCAAGTCGTCTCTTTCCCATGTACACTGATCGTAAGTTAAGTCTCTCCACTTCACAAGGTAGTGGTAGTTCCCCTTCTTATCCACACTGCAAAGACACATATGAACACAAAAACACAAAACAACATTGGCAGAAGTCACTTAAGAAACATTACTAATACATCAGCATATGAATACATCAGCCATGATACTAAGCTGCATAAAACAAAACACACCTGTGGTTAATTATTCTGTGTACTATCATCCATTCTGGCTTAATGCCATAGCGGTAGTATTTCTCCTCTAAGATAGCATATTGAGGGTCTTTGGCCCGTCGTTTCTCACTTTTCCCAGAATCTTCCTCTCCTCCAGAGCCATAGTCCAGACTAGGTGGCTCGTCCATATCAGTCTTCCGCTGGTAGTTACGGAACATCACAGAGTGAAAGATCTCCAGCTGAGGACAGAAGGATAAGAAAAGGGGAAAGACGCAGACTTTGTTCTTCAGTGCCAAACTATATATATTTTCGTAACATTTATATATAACATCTATCTATCTGTCTGTCCATCTGTCTATCTTTCTATCCATCTAATATATAGTCAAGTCAAACTTTATTTATAGAGCACATTTAACACAACAGAAGTTGTGTTATTAAATATTAATATATTTGATAAAGTGACACTTGTTATGCATCCCAGTCTCTCTATTTCTCATTTACACACACACACACACACACACACACACACATATATATATATATATGACCTGAAGTTCAGTGATCCATGTACAGTGCCAGTAGGACTGTCCTGCCAACTTCACGAAGAACTCTCTCTCTGGCCGGCCTTTCATGGGAGGTGGGGGTGGAGCATCAGGTGGTGCGTCCGGGGGCGGAGGAACAGGCACAGGAGGAGGAGGTTCACCCCATCGCCAATGTAGGATCTTCTGTACCCGCCCTTTGATTGGTGGACACTGTGGAATGGACAGCAAAGTTGAGCAATAACAGCACATACAATCTTGTTCACCATTTCAAAATGCATTACTGTTGTCATACAACAATTCCTCTTGTTCTGAAACAGTTCAGTCATATCTGTTCAGGCCAATTCAGAATATTCTAGTTCAGTTCTGCAGAACTCACTGTACATCTGGGGCAGAGCCACTCTCCGTTGGGTATTTCAGGCAGTGGGGGGTTGAGGCAGTGTATGTGATAAGAGGAAGGGCAGGAGTCACAGCATAGCAGCTCCCCTCCATCTTTACACACTCGGCAGAACTCCATGTGATCATCCTCCTCTTCCTCTCCTCCTGGTCCTGGCTCCACCACTCCTCCATCATCACACTCCTCCTCAAACTCCTCAAAGTCTTCTTCTTTCGCCTCCCACTGAATCCCTTCTTTCTCCTAGCAAAAAGCACATCACTGATTTACAGCATGAATAAAACAAAGAGAGATAGCAGTCAGCAGTCATCCTAGTTAAGTGTTATGATCTGATTCACTTTTCTTGACATTTTATACAATATGGCCAAAGGTCTGTGGACACCTGTTCATCACATCCATATGTGCTTTTTCAACCATTCCATTCCAGATTTAGTCTCCCTTTGCTGTTATAATAACCTCCACTCTTCTGGGAAGGCTTTCCACTAGATTTTGGAGCATGGCTGTGGGGATTTCTGCCCAATCAGCCACAAGAGCTTTAGTGAGGTCAGGTACTGATGTTGAGTGAGGAGGCCTGGGGCACAGTCCAGTTCCAGTTCCAGTTCCATACCAAATGTGTTCAGTGAGGTTGAGATCATGGCTCTGTCCAGGACACTCAAGTTCTTCCACTCCAACCTTGGCAAACCATGTCTCTACAGACATCACTTTGTGCACAGGAGCACTGTCATACTGGAACATGTTTGAGCTCCTTGGTTCCAGTGAAGGAAAACTGTAATGCTACAGCATACAAAGTCATTCTATACAATTGTGAGCTTTCAACTTTGTAGCAACAGTTTGGGGAAGGGCAGTTGTGGCCTATTGGTCTGAGAGTCGGACTTGTAAACCGAAGGTGAACCTGAAGGTTGTGGGTTCGAGTCTCGGGTCCGGCAGGGATTGTAGGTGGGGGAGTGAATGACCAGCNGCACTTGGATGGGTTAAATGCAGAGCACAAATTCCGAGTATGGGTCACCGTACTTGGCCACAAAGTCACTTCCACTTCCACTTCCACATATGGGTGGGATGATTATGTATCCACGTAATTTTGGCCATATAATATATCTTCTTAAATTACGAATACAAATACACACAGGTATAAAATGTAGAAAAGACAGGCATCAGCTTCAAAGTCTGTGTATAGATGATCTACTTCACAACTGGTCATATGGCTGGTCTCTCGAAGTGTCACAACTTAAAAAAAAAATGCCTTTGTCATTGGCAAAAAAAGAAGGATTTTCCAATTCTCCTCAAAACATGTAACACTGAACACCTACAACATAATACTTATAACTTTATAAAAAAGAACCTGTTGCTCTTGTAAGCTTTTAAGCAAGCTTTAGAGGAGCTTAAGTATTATGAAGGTGACTCACGCAGTGTGGGCAGCTCCACTTGCCCTCAGGAGCTTTCTCCAGCTCGGGCTCTAGACACACTAGGTGATACGCTCTGGGGCATGTGTCACACAGGATGATCTCCCCTCCCTGCTGACACACCTCACAGTAGTCCTGATGATCTGTCTCATAGCCATCACCATCTTCATCTCCCAGCACTGACAGAGACAGAGAGAGATAAGAGAGGGCACACAGCAACAAGCCGACAGCATGAACTTGCTGACATCTGGACTACGTGACACTTCATATAATTATTTCTGGGGGTTTTCAGGGCCCCCAGTCATCTTTGAAAAAAAACAAACAGAGGAAGTGTCATAGGCCAGTGAAGCACAGTTAACAAAAGGAACAGAAAATGTCACCCACCTTTTTTCTTTTTCTTTGCTGGCCGACCTCGCTTGTTCTTTTTCACCCGGCCGGAGCTGTCTGAGCGCACTGATGAGCTGTGAACACTCGAGTTCTCCTGCTCAGAGTCATCATCGTCCACATCCTCACTCTACATAAACCACACACCACTAGAATATCACTATAAAGAACAACATACCACTCACACAAACTGGAGTTTTCCTACTTTCAGTCATTATCATGATATTTAATTTGTCACCCAGTCAACTCCAAAATTACCGGCACCCTTCACAGAAGCAGAGATTAATACATAAAATAAACAACACGTGAGATGAGTGATGTTTTATCTTGGACTTATGGGGGTTATGTATGGTTTAATCTTAACACACTATTTTTCATACATAATTTTTTTTAATAAGTGCAAATAATATTCAGTGTAGCCATCCATGGGGATAATAACAGTGGTCTTCATCCATGTAGAGCATTTTAAGCTCCTTATATTCACTATACAGTGTATTCTTAGGCTTGTGTATGTGGACTGTCTTCTTCAGCTCAGCCCACAGGTTTTCAATAGAGTTTGTCTCACAATAAAGTGACTGAGTTAGCCATTTTGTGGGCTGCTCTCAGGCTTCTTTCTTGCACCCCTTTCAAACAGCATTTTGTGAAAAAGATTTTGACCTTTGAAACCCCAAGAATCAAATACACTAAACCAAGCAATTCCGAAACTGCAATCTTTGGCTTCCTCATCTCACCTCCTTTCTCATTGTGTAGGTGGCCAGTATGCTCAAATCTAACATTTTCCAGAACTGACAATTTTTTGCATTTGTTTTACATCTACAATGTACGATTTTGGAATTTCCCCCAGTAGAAAATGCTATTACAGGGTACTTGCAGAAGAACATTTCGTGACGTGGGTTGTGGTGGGTTGTTTTCCACCATATAAATTCATCTCACAACTGAGAGTCCCAAATAACACACATTCAGAAAGAATTTAAAGCTGCATCGCAAACCGTATAATGCACACAAAGTGGTGTCCTTAAATTGTAATGATGCCAATGATATAGTGCCATACTATTTTTAGTATGTAAGTATGCAGTTGGGATACAGCCCAGGTATTCGAGAGTCACAATTCAGTATTAAAGAAGTGCTATGAGAATAAAATAACTACTGTGCACATCAATGTGACAGTCATAGTTACTACGCGCCAACCAGAGCTCGTCTATAAGCTACTGTCAGCCGGTTAGCTGTTACTGTGATTGCCTGTGCATCGCTTACCTGCTGCAGCATGATTGTGCTCAGTCTGCAGAATCATAAACAGCACATAATGTACAGAACAAACTTAATATATAGTTGCCTAATGTTAAACTTTGTGAACCGGACCCTGGACTGGATGTAGGGACTTGCCTCAAGGCTCTGCTCATCTCCAGGGCTGACAGACACAGCTAGCTTCATAACTCTAACGAGCCAGCCAAAATACAGTGTAGACAACAAAATGATCACTTTTGGTCATTTGCAATGTTTTTTAGCCCAGTCTGTGTTCTCCCTGTTCTTTGTTATCCAATTTGTGTAATTGGTTCATTAGCCTGTTAAAAAAGGTTGGCATGAGCCACATAGTGCTGGCATGCTGGCTAAAACTCACATCAGAGGATAAAAACAGAGATCAGACAAGCAGAGGGCTTGAATCACTCACTCTTGCCCAATATAAGTAAGTCTGAATTACAAACACATATCTCACGCTCTCTAGTTCTGCCAGTTGTAACATCTTCACAATTGGATAATGACTCAGACTCCACAATGAGGAAAAATTGTCTTACATTCACTAGCTTTCCACCAAATTAGAGAACAAATAAATGTTCAACAACAAAAAAATAAAACACCATCAGTTAAATACTGGATGCGTTCTCTCTTTTACGTTTGTTTCTTTACACTCTCACACTCTTTCTCTCTCTCCTGATCGGCGAATTCCGACCCAGCACCCTGACACACCACTGACTGTGCATTCGACCTAACTCGGAAACGGGAAGTTGAAGCTAGGAATGACGTCATTTTCGGCCTCCATACATTTTAGACACAAAGAGGGAAAAAACATGGACTCCTCCATGTTCATCTTTAGTTTAGCAACAAGCTAGCCAGCTAACAGCTATCGTCCTCAAAACTGCAATCTGTGTAGTCAGTGTTAAGGATTTATCAGGCTAACATGTCTGTATGTGGACTGATCTAAAGCAAATACTTGTGTACATATTGCATAACTTATTCACCGGTAAGAAGTGCTACTTTGTTTACTGCTGATGCTGTGCGCAGCCATGTTCATGTGATGGCACTTAATGAACTCAGAGGAATTCGGACTGGAGAAGACCACCCCAAGTAGAAATTACAGAATTTTCTTTGTTTTTTCCAAGCTGGAGGTCAGGAAATACACGTCCTCTAGTCGAATGCAGGATTACTATTACAGGACTCCCAGCAGCTCGGGAACATATGGTTATAGAGATTTTTTTCTTTATAGCTTAAGGCTGGTAATAGTTTCAACACTTTTGAAGGGTGCCAATAATTCTGGTGTTGGCTTGCTAAATATAATCACATTTAAAAATCTACACACACAAGCTTGCAAAGAAGCATACCAACACATTTCATACTGCTTCACTCAACAACACAAACCATGCAACCAGCATTCGTTCTCACCGAGCTGCTCTTCTTGCGCTTGTTCCCGAGAGCTCCCAGTTTTATTCGGAGGGGAGCCATCTTCTTAGGCTTGGGCTTCTTTTTGTCAGAGGTGCGTAGACTCTTGCTGCGCTTCTTATAACCAGGGCCTGTCACACACAAACACAGAACAGCACGCTACAAACACTGAAGGTGTTCATACAAATAATAATAACTGCTAGCTGCTTGCCAATAAAAGAGCAATGTACTTTATATCTTTATTCCAAAATAGGATAAAAGACTGGAAAAATGTAACCCTTATGTTGCATACATTTCTATTAAACATGGAATAAAAAATAAATAAAGTATCTTAACCTAAAAATCTATGCATTCATTTTTGTTAATGACACTTAATTATAGAGAATTTATGTAACTTATAAATTATGAAAATATATTTTATTCATTTGGCAGACGTTCTCCATTTCACTTTTGCACCTGTACACACACCTACATTCGGGATGATTCCTGTGAGAAGGGATCTGACTATTACCATAAACATAAAAATAAAAATTTCATAAAGCCATAAAAATTGTAATAATATAATAGGTGGGGTAAAATATGGGTTATTTAAAAATAATCCTTACATTAGCATTGCTACCCAATCAAAAGAGCTCCCCTGTGCAAACAATATATAGTCAATAATGAACCAAATTCCAGCATCAGTTATACACTATTATGACAACACTATGCACCTCCATCCTGTTCTAAGCCGCTCACCTTTCCCTTCTTTGGTCTTGGCCTTGCGAAGTGGGGGTGGCTGAGGGGGCGGCTCGGGAGAGGCGGTTGCCGCGGAGACCTGCTCAGCAACGGCTGCCGCGGCGGCGGCGGCTGCAGCTGCGATAGCGGCTGCTGAACCTTTGAAAGGGTTATTGGAGCTGAACTCTCTCCACTTCGCTCCCAAGATGGTCATCATTTTAGACATGGGAATCTTAGGGTTCTTCTTAGCTATCATAGGCCTGCACAACAAATTAAAATCCCCAGGCATCCTTCATTTCATTTCATTCATTCATGATGCATGTGGTGCATTTAAGTACCAAATTAACCACATATAGTTGGCGCAGTACCTCATGAACTGGCTAAAGGCCTTGTAGTTGGTTAGTGTGCGATAATCCTCCTCTGTGAAAGTATGATCCACATCCTCCAGACCCCAGTCTTTCGCCAACTGAGCAGATGTCTTTAGCTCTACTGGCTGAAAGAAACATGTAACCAAACAATGATCATAAGATACCCCGATCTTCCTAAGATACTATACTTCATCATAACCCATCTGTAGAAGAGAAGATGCTTTTATCCAAATTAAGAATGCTTCAAAATATGGCATCTAGCATCTGTGGCCATCGGAAGTGTAAGATGGAAAAGGATATACTGTAGCTAGGAGAACTTGTTTTTCATAAACACCACTAAAGATAAGATAGCTGTCTTACTTTTGTGGTCTCTTCGTGTGTACTGTCTTCATCGTCTTTTTTCTTTTTCTTGGTCTTCTTTTCTTTCTTGTCTTTATGCTTCTTTTTCTTCTTCTTCTCTCCAAAATCACTGACCGCACTGTCTGAGTTCACTCCATAGTCCTGTTCTGAGTCTCTCTCTATATCGCTGTCCTATGACACAGAGACGCCAATTTAGATTTGACAAATGACAAAACAAAGTGGCAAAAACACAATACTCAAGTGAAATTTATTAAAGAACAATGCTAGATGGAACAACTTACGATTTTTTTGCGCTTGCGTGCTTTGGCGGTCTTGCCATCTTTGTCTTTCTTTTTAGCTTCCTTCTTCTTTTTTGGACCTCTCTTCTTCTTTCCCAGGCTTTCCCTGTCTGATGTCTCCCCTCCATCCTCACCATCGTCTGAGAAGGAGAACACAGAAAGACGTGTATGTCTGTGTGTTGGGGGTGGGGTGGGGGCTGTGGGGGGCAAAGAATAGAGTGACGACTAAACAGGACTGACAATAATCCTTGACACACGCTGGAAATGATCCCTTTAAACCACATCCCAAAACAATTAGGCTTGACAATGGTTTGACCCTGGAGAGCATGGTGGGAGGTGATGAAGCAGACAGCATCACTGTCACTCACTTACTCAACCTCTGACCTGCACCAAGCTGTCCGGTTTAACCAGTTCATCTCTACTTGTTCAACCTGACATGTGCTCTACTGCTGTAACTTGATGGCAGTGTAAATCACAGAATGGTATAATCCTGATGATAATAAAGTTTCATACTGCTTTATATAGAACACTTTCATTTTGTGGAAAAAAAAATGGAAAAATGTATTTCTTCACTCAAGGCAATTGGTAAAGCCTGTGTATATACCCTTGGTATATATTCAGTATATATTATTATATTTAACTTTGTCCAAGATTACACATCAAAATAAAATGTGTTAATTTTTGTATCTATGACAAAAAAAAAGCATCAGATATTTTGATATAATTTTGATGCCAAAACTGATGGATAAGGCATACTGAATGTCTTGATAAAACATGTTTTATTTTATATTTGCAATTTATAACTGAGGGGTTAAGAATTATTCTTGTGCTCCTGAATGCTGTACATTCTAATTATTTTTAGTTTGGTTAGCTCTGGAAAACTGGAAATGAAATTCCTCGACAAAATAAAGACAAAGACGCGTAAGTGGTTGTGTCGGTAGTGGCGGGAAAGAAAACCGAGCTGAAAGCTGCGTCCGCCATTGTACTCAAATCAGTTCGGTTTTCACATAACGCCTTTTGTCATTAGACGCAGCACGAGAGAGGCGCGATTGCTTTTCCCGCCCAGCTGGCCTCGCGCAGCCAGAGGCGGCAGCAGCGCGCACGCGGGACTCGGGGATGTGCAGGCCGCGCGCCGCTGCGCCTCAGAGCGGTGAAGTGCGGCGGCTGCCCCCCGCAGAGAGCTCGCGCTCTCGGGACTGAACACAGCCGGCGAGCCGCCGCTGCTGCTGCAGGTCTCCAGGGGCCGCAGGGGGACACGGGGGCGCGTACTTTAATTGATTCAGGCGCTGCTTTCACTGCCTGCGCGAGACACTTCCTGCACAGAAATAAAGGGCCTACGGCGTTTCAAACTCCAAACGTCCCACATGCACGCGCTGCAAGCCGAGCCAACTATCAGATAGCAAACATGTTTAAGAAAATTCTTCAACACGTAAAAAGAAAAAAAAAAGAGAGAGAAAAAAAATCTGACTTTTCCCCTTATATGTTACGATAATGTAGAAACAAGATTCCCATTGTAGGGCAACTTATCAAGGATGATATCAAATGTCAAAGTGTTATTAAGCTGCTCGGAGTCTGTTGATAATTAGATGTTACGTTTACTGTATCCATGACAGTGTTTGTCATTATTTAACATGTAAACATTTGCATGTAGCTATGTAGTTTTTTAATACCAAGATGAGACAGAAAGTAAAAGACGTGAGAAAACTGCAGTGTTGCAGATAAATACATGTAGATCGTAGTAATGTTAGGGGTGTGTGTGTTGTCTGAAGTGACAGTGGGTCGGGTCACGTTTATTTACATTCTGTCACAACAGCACTCTCTCAATCAGCCGCGAGCCTCCCTGCAAGCCTGCACGCCACATTCGGCTTTTACAAAGCCTTGTTACACTTGTTTATGTGGATATTAGCCTTAGTAGCTTATCAAACCAGAGCTACCAGCACTATGGTAAAGTACATCTGTAAAAATATCAGTCTTTGAAGACTTGGAAACAGCATAAACCCGAAGACTAGAGTTCTATGGGACAGAAAATGTGACTAGTGAACTTTGGTTAAACTCTAAACTTCGTGCTCAAGGTGCACATTTACTGCGCTTACGGTGTGGACAAAATACAGCCGCTGGCAAGTACCACAGGCTGCTGGTGCTGCAGATGTTGCGGTGTTATTCATGCTCGGAGTTGTAAAAGTATTTTTTGGGTATCTGTAAGCGTGTGTGTGTGTGTGCGTGTGTGTGTGTGTGTTTTGCCCGGCGCGCTCCGGGCTCCGGTGTGTGTACGGTACCTGGCGCGGCGAGCGCTGCAGTTTCTCGAGGCGCCGCCGGCGAGTTTATGTCGCTTGCGTTCTCGTCCAGCTCCCCGTCGTCTTCTTCTTCTTCATCAAAATCTCCTCCCTCGGAATTAACCGCCATGCCCTCATCTTCCTCACAAGAACGGAGAGGAGAGGACATTATATCCCTGTCAGTGACCCCGTCCTCGAGATCAAAAAGTATATTCCTTCCGAATAATATTTATTTTAATATTCAAATCGGCACACACACACAAAGTGGGGGGCGTTTTGGAATATTTTACACTACAAGGCAGAGAAACAAAGATGGCCGCCCTTATATTTATTTTTTAACAACCCCCCCAATAAGAAAAATCCCCTTACATAAAAAATGGCTGACTATATTATTTCAGAACGCCCCCCCCCTCCTCCTCCTCCTCTTCTCTCTCTCTCTCTCTCTCTCTCTCTCTCTCTCTCTCTCTCTCTCTCTCTCTCTCTCTCTCTTTTGCGCTCTCTTCGACTCCCCTCCCTCCTCAAAAACATTCACATTGTTCCAGTGAAAAGGGGGTGTTATTGCTAATTCTAAGTTGGATTTTAACTCGTTCACTTGCTTTTTTCTTTCCTCTGGTGAAATCCATCATACAGTCAGACTTGCCTGCTAACCGTCTGGTGTTTTTTTATTCTGAGTGAACACAGGCTCTTTACTCGGACGCTCTTTTTGCACTGCAGAGAGCCACACAAATCCATCCAACATGGCTACCTTGATATTCTTAAAGGCCCCCACCGATGTATAAAACTATTTTGGAGCAAAGGCTTGGCGTTATTGGGGCTGTCTGACTGGAGGGAGGCTGGGAAGGGGGGAGAGGCGCTCTGCAGCAGCCATGCCCAGATTTACATCAGATGTTGCTTAAAAATTAACCGTTTAATGTGTGGATTCAGTTCTCAGTTATTCGTCTGGAGTTTAAAAAAAGGACAAAATCGAGTTGCCCGTTAAAAAAAGAAAACAGTTTCTGTTAAGATATTCAATTTTCTTTTTGAGTTAATGCGATTTGTGAAGAAGACATCCAGACCAACACTGGTCCAGTGTATCAGAGGAACCTGAAACTCTTCCATTTCATCCACAGGACTGAGCAAACTGTAAGCATCCAAACACTAAGTCCTGAAAGCAGGCATCCTCTGACAGCAAAGCCTTCTCAAGAAAATGTGGGCTGTATTTCCTTGACTTTTGATACTTGTGAAATGTAAAAGCTTTGTGAAATGAATCCAATTTAATGATCTTCTGCCATGACACAATAAAATTCCATAATGCTTGCTGTTATTTCAGTATATCTACTTAAAGCAATGTTAAAATGAACTGCAAGCACGAACATGCTATTACTACTGTATGGCGAGATTATGAACAACTTTGTGTTTTCTGTATTTGCACCTCGAAGTGGTTTAATCGAATCGAAGTGTAAGAAGAAAGTGACACATTTCTGTGATATTTATGCCTCTCCACAGACACACCTGTTACAATGAACCACTTTATTAACACTTACAATTTAGAATGAATATATTTCATATGTTGCGATATCAGCATTTGTGTTGTATATAATAGTCTGCTCCTTAGGTCAAAGTTCAGTGAGGTCATCATTGAAGTACAGACAAATGGATGGACTGAAGAGGTCACGATCCATCCGACAATGGTCCAGTTCCTCATCTTCATCAAGAATCCCATTTTCACTCAAGGTTTTACTCATGTCCAGATTGACACCATTGTGCTTCCAGGTGTAGCTGGCTGCATGGGAGTTGTAGCGCAGGTAACGATGCAAAATCTCATTCAGTGTTTCCTCAGAACATACCTGGCCAGATAATAAAGGGGTATCAGGTGTCAGTCATGTTCCTGATGTTATAGATTTGTAATACAACACAATATTTTTTTTTCTCCTCAAGACAAAATGCATTGTCAGGAATTCCTTCACAGACGCTTGTACAAACTGTATAAGCAGAGCTTCCTGGATTTACCAAAAGAGAGTGGAAGGAATTTGTCATTTTGATCCAATGGTGGTGCATTGCCAAGTGGCACTGGAGAATTTTTTTTTTTTTTTTTTGGGGGGGGTCATGGCTGACGTGGAGAGCATAAAAGCAAGACAATAGGAATAATCCTGTATGCCTTTGGACCATGCAGAATAACCGTATACCAGATGAGGCATTTGGCAGGAGCATGCTTGGCCACCCTGCAGTCACTGGACTGTAGGATTAAGCCATGAACCCAGGCTTGGACCACTTGTACACCCAGCGGCATAACAGCAGTAACATTTCCCTTTGTCAAGCAGGAGGAGAATTAGATGCAGAAAGCAAAGGGAGGGTAAAATGAACTAAGAAGTCAAAAGAGGATTGGGGGAGGGCAAAATGAGAAGAATCCAGAAATAGATCAATCCTGCCCTCTTCAGCATGCTAAAGCACAGTGCAACTAACCCAACTGACAAAAGAAAAATAACAGATTCCTGCAACAATTAGGCCTATGCATAAGCAGACATACATATTGCAAACCCAGCCATCGTTGACTTTTATGCACTGACATCTCTGATCTGATCAGTGCACCCTGGACTTCACCTTGGAGACAGACCATGATTTTATATGAGAGAAGAATTTGGAACCCCAAAACATTTGCACATCAGAACTCCAACTTTACCTCCAACCTCTGTTCCTGGGCAGTGAGTGTGTTGATGATACGGATCCAGCGGGCCTTGGCTGTCAGAATGCCAACTTCATAGCACATGTCTTTCCACCAAGGCTTCCCAAAATCATTGGCCCAGTCAGTGCGTGGGCATGTGGGGGGCACATGCACAAAGCGCCCCCTGGGTGTGTAATACTTCACACAGCCGGTTAAAGGGTCAACATGGGTAAGAATCTGGGAAAGGACACATTCTGATGTTCAGACAATTACAATATTCAGAGTACCTTTATAATAAAGGCAGAGAACAGTATCACCTGCTATAAAAGTATTATTGTTGCCATTTTTATAGTTATTATAGTTATGAGTCTAGCAGATCTGTTGAATTTAATGGGTTTATTCTAAAATTCACTAACCTAAAATCAAGTATAAACGTCGACTAGGATCTACCTGCAATTTGAGCATAACTAGGAAAAGTGCTGCTAAGATGATATAAAATGGTTTGACTCTTATAAATAATTCGTATATTACGACTAAAAATCTGATATAAAAACCAGTGCTGTGATCATAGGGCAGGAGTTATCGACCGTTTAAGTCTTTAACTGTTAAATAAACTGCATAGACTCCCTCAGTACGGATTTATTATATGAGCATAACACAATTATTCAAACATCAGGCTCATTTTTTAAAATGATTCCAATAATACTGTAGTTATGATGTTATTTCATTTCTTATAAATTTCTGGTTTTATCATAAAGAGAACAACAAAGAATCAGGTCCAAATTGACATTATTTATAGACTAACTTTTTGAGCTATTGAGGTTTGGATTAAACCCATTCAAATAATAGGTAGATAGATAGATAGATAGATAGATAGATAGATAGATAGATAGATAGATCTTCACTGACTGCATTTAGTGTACTTCATATCGGGGTATGCGGTTGTAGAGTGATGGTAATGTGTCTTACATCTTTGGTTTTGGGGTCAAACCAGTGACTGATGTCCTTGCCTGCACTTTCAATGATCGGTTTCAGAAGTACATCGCCTAAAAGACAAACACAGGTATGACGTTAACTAGGTGACATTAACTGACACTTAGGTGTGACCAAATGTAGCAACAACAGCTGTTCCTCAACGGAGCAGCTAAAAAAAACCTGAGTGTTAGACAACCTGTGTTACAGCTGCTTTAAATCAAGTAAATGATGGCAGTTTAACTCAAACTCTTACCTTTGTACTCCTGAAGTAAAGGTGTCAGGTTGTAAACTTTACCCAGATACGATACCCACAGGTCTCCTACTGTATTGTGCACGGACACTTCATTTGGTGTAAAATACTTCGGACGCGGCATTGTAATTGGATAAGAAATTGGATAAGAAATATTAATGCAACCACCAGAATATGCTTAGATAAATTTCTCCCAAAGAGTTGCATTAGCTGTTAGCTAAAAACGCCTCCATTATTATTTCAGTGGAGCCGAAATGTACACACGGTGGTTACTGTGGCAACCGCGACAAGTCACACTACCCCTGTGTATAGCACAAAAAATATTACAGCAACAATTAAAAAAAAAAAAGAAAGAAAGAAAGAAAAAAAGTAGACAGTTTCCCCTTTACACCCGGTGTACTCGATAAGACATGTTCGGCGTCTAACGTCATTAGTTAAGTCACTAATGTAGCTACAAATAGCATTAAGTCTTGTTAGCACTGTTTAAAATGCATGCTCAAATCATCACACCCTTACATCAAGAGATATCAAAATACAACTTAAAGATGGTTTCTTTGATATTAAAAGTAAAGCTGTTCCCATTCTAGAGATACCAGAGACTGTGGTAGCAGATAAAATAAATGAAAGTAACATTAACAGAGGTGCAAATACAGCTGGAGCATCATTAGCTGCTATAGTGCAGGTTTTCAGTCCAGGACTGTTTTATTAGCTATTTAAATATTAGGCACATTATTCAAATCTGTACAATAACATTCTGGCTTTTTATTCCTAAAAGTTCTATCAACAGAACAGGTCCAAGTTTGCATTTATATACATATATATTGCAATATTTGTTTTCAGTTATTAAGGTTTAATTCAAGTTACCAGTCAAAAGGCTGATAGTAACTGTAAGAACCACAGGAGAACAGCTTGCATAATGGTGGGCAGTGATTTCCACCACTGTAACAAAATTAAAAACTCACAGACCCACTGGCTATGCTTCATGGACCCCTGGAGTTCCCCTGACCCCAGTTAAGAACCACTGTGACCCCACTGCAGCCTCCCATTGATAGCTAATACAACGCTGGGGTAACGTTTTGAGGTACATGATGGAATTAATATGCATGTTTGTTATGTTCGCAACTAGAAATTCATATTCACTAGTGTGCTCGGGACTGATTCGAAGAGAGACACTGTGTGATCAGCAGGATTTGTACTATGTTTTAGCATTTACAGTTGGTTCAGTAAAGGATAGGGCTTTTTAAGGATTGTTAAAACAAGTTTTGGCAAAATTGTCAGAAATTAGCGTGGCTTTCACAAGGCTTGTTTGCGCCACCATGAAATCTGAAAGGTGTATTGTCATACACTGTCAGAACCATAGGAGCAGGTATGAGAAGGGTGGGTGGTGATTTTAGGCAGTGCTACTTTCTGTGGCTGATGAAGGCACATACAGGCCTTGGTTTTCATTTAATATAGCTGGTCTATAGAAATCAAATCAGACTGTACGACAATTTTATGGGTGCATTGCTATGATCATGTATAAACTTTTTAAAGATTTGCTGTGCATCTAATGCTTTGTGTGGGGACACTGGGAATAAATGATGTCTTCTCTCTACAGAATACACACGTGTGAAAGTTTGTCAAACTCGTAAGCCATGCTAAAGGATAAGCATTACATAGCAAGTGACAAACTCATGAGTATGCTGCAAATATACCTACAAGTAAGGTAGCATTTCAGTGACTGAAATGACAAGAACTAATTAGTAGTGTCTAGCAGCCAAGTGTGTGTCAATGTGTGTAACTCTGGTTGTAAGAGACAACACTTAACACAGAGGTATTAATCAGAACATTCCCTCTTATTTTTAAATAATCCATCCTAAAAGTGGCTTCAAATAAGGTCCTTCTAAGAAAGCAGAAAACAATGAAACACACAACCATAAATACCACTTTGAAAAATCCCTAAACCATTCTAGGGGAACCTGCAAGTTTATATAATCACTGATGGGGAAAGAGTAGTCACATAGATATTAGTCATTGCAAATGCTTACAAAATAAAATTATGTTTCACTGTCTGCCACTTTGTGTCAGATATAGAATGGGATGAATGTAATGCATTAAATTAATCCGGTGACCTTAAAATGAAAAAGCAGGTAAAATATGTAAAGTGCTATGTTGACACAGAGTGGGCCAGTTTACCAGTGGTTTTTGTGTATGGTAAGGTCATGATTAAAAACTTTCTAACTTAGCCAAAAAGATGTGTTGGTACTTCTGTAAAGCCATGATCATGTCTTGGATTGATTGCAAGAACTAGACTTGTAGGTTCTCCATTCATTCAATAACTGATGTAGTCTGATGTACTGACATCTGATTATGTTTAACAGAAATGGGCTACACAAAAGAAATTGCAAAATCCTGCAAACTATACCAATCAATTAAATGCACAAAATAGTGCAATACTGATTTAATGTAATAAAGTCTGGAGTGTTGGGACTGAAACCTAAAAACAGTCACAGAGACACACTTCTTTCATACTGAAATCAGAACCCGCCAATGTGAACTACTCAATTAGAGAAAAATGGGAGACAGAAGACTTGTGTGTGACAGAGAAAGATGGAAAAGCAAACCCCATAGAGATAGTCAGCTGGTAAAGCTGAAATGGTATAGCTTTGAAAAATACTAAATAAGACTTCATTCATCACAGCCATTGACTGCATGGAGTCGAGCAAACAATTTTTCAATCACGTAAGAACATTTGATTCCTTAAGAAATCCAACAGTTGGCATATTCAAGTCTGGATTGGCACACATCTACCCATGTGTGATAAGAGCCAACAGAAGAGTCATCTGAAGAATATGTGGATTTTCTTCTTAACTTCCCTTTGTGGGATTTTAAATAAGTCCAGTCCATTGTCCATAATAATCATGTCCACCATATTCAATGGCACAGCCATATTAGTTGTAGTGGAACTTGAAGTGGAAATTTCCACCCGACTCAAACGGGTTGAAGCCAAAAGGCCAGCCTCCTCCTCCTCCTCCTCCCTGCTGGTTCTCGGGGTCCAAGGGGTCCTCTCCTGAGTCGAATTTCTGACGCATCTCTGTATTGAAGTAGGATTTAAGAATAGTATGATGGCTAGATGTTACACTTTTAACACATTAGGCTGATTTTAACTGTTTTGTCATTACGCAAATTATTAACATTAAGTATTTATAGACACATTTCCCTATCTTACAAAACACATTTCTAGCCTTAAATATAATTACCCGGATCTGTAAGAACTTCCTTAGCTGAAGCAATGTCGATGAACTTCTTCTCAGCCTTCTTCTTTTCCTCTTCAGACTGGAAGTTGTCCGGATGCCACTGCTGTGCCAATTTCCTATATGCTTTAATGATTTCCTGCTTGTTAGCAGTCCTGAAGAGAGAACATGAAAACAAAGATTATGTTACATAAAACAAACACCACACACCACAATCTTCACCTGTGAATTAGTTTGCCCTAGTGCTGCTGAAGAGTATAAAAACATGAAGTCACTGAAAAATATAGACCTATAGGAACCTAGCTCCTTGTTAGAAACCTATACTTGAGTAATGCAATAGATCTACAGAATCTAGAACCCCATAGTACTACTGCAGTGCAGTTATAAGGAAGCTCATTAATATCTTCGTTATGTCCATACCGGCTCACTCCTAGGATTTTGTAGTAGTCCCTTTTACGTGATATCTTCAGGAGTTTCTGTGCGCGTTCAAGACCCTCACGAATCTCCTGATTCTCCTGGTCAAACTCCCGTGCCTCCTGATAATCCTCCACAGCTGAGGTCAGAAGACAGAGACACATTGAGAAAGAGTGCAACAGACAGACCAGATAGAGAAAAGAGAAGAAATAATGGGACATAGTTATATGCAATGCCTTATATTATTGTTATTTTGATTAACATTGATTTAACACGTGTCACGTGTCATAAATAAGCACAAGACAATCTACCTTTCTCGTAGTCCTGTAGAAGAATGTAGGCCTCGGCTCTGTCTCGGAGGATGTGGATATTTTGAGGGTCTCTCTGGTGGGCCTCTGAACACGTGTCTAATGCTTCTTCTGCCTTCTTATTCTACATATATCACAGGGAGAATAGAGAAAGAACAAGAATGTGAGAGGCCTACAATTATAATACAATGCTACCCCCACCATTGTAGTATTGTTTCTGGCATAGAAACAGACTGCCAGAGCACTACAGACCTTCACTAGACAAAAGCAGATCCTCTCCTTTGCTTTGCTAGTGTAGAATGGAACATTTGGTTCTGTCCTCATTACAGACTCATACTTTTCTATTGCTTCTTGATATCTGTTAGACAAATATAGAAATATTGTAAAAATAACAACACTTAGCACATATGAAAATATATGAGAAATGTAAGTAAGTTATAAGACATGTGTATAACGTGGTCATGGATATCTGGTATACTTATCTTATGCTATCATGATATTGCACATATACACTCACCATCCATTTTATTAGGAACATCAGTACACCTGATCATTTATGCAGTTTTCCAATCATTGAATCATATGACAGCAGCACAATGCATGAAATCATGCAGATACAGGTCAAGAGCTTCAGTTAATGTTCACATCAAATATCAGAATGGAGAAAAAAGTGATCTCTGTGACTTTAACCATGGCATGGTTGTTGGTGCCAGATGGGCTGGCTTGAGTACTTCAGAAACTGCTGATTTCCTGGGACTTTCACACAAAACAGTTTCTAGCGTTTACACAGAATGGTGTTAAAGTTGAAAACCATCGTGTGAGCAGAGGGTCTGCAGGCTGAAACTCCTTGTTGAAAACAGAGATAAGAGGAGAATGACCAGACTGATCTAAGCTGACAGGAAGTTGTGACGGCGGGCGGACTGGCTGTGTGGCCGGAGTGCGTGTGGCTAGGAGGTGGAGCGCTTTGATTCTTCTACCCTCCTGGAGTAGCCGAAGGGATATAAAAGGAGCCTGCAGCAGTGCAGAGGGGGAGGTAAGGGACAAGGACAATTTTACTAATTTATGTCTGTCTCTTTCTTCTTTCAGAAGGTGATATCAGTGGGGAAGACAAGCCTTTTCTGCCGCCAGCCACCCCCGCGCTGCTGTAAACGCTGCCGCCTTCAAACCTCCGACTCCTCAGAGCGCCGCTACCACGAGATTGCCTTGCCAGCCTTCACCTTCACGTCCTTCTCCTCACCCTGCACGCTTAAATTCCCCTCATGTTACTTCACTTTACTGTAAATAAAGAGCACTTCCCCCTGACTTAAGGACACTCTGTGTTGCATCGGTGTCTGGATCCTGTTCGTCACAGAAGTCTATAGCAACTCAAACACTCTTTACAACCGTGGTGAGCAGAAAAGCATCTCAGAATGCACAACACATCAAACCTTGAGGTGGATGGGCTACAACAGCAGAATTTTAATGTTTGATGTGAACATAAACTGAAGCTCTTGACCTATACCTGCATGATTTTATGCCTTGTGCTGGTGCACACGATTGAATGATTGGATAACTGCATAAAAGAGCAGGTGTACAGGTGTTCCTATTAAAGTGGATGGTGAGTGTAGGTATACTGAGAGTTTGTTCACACAGCGGGTGTAACATTAGACATTAGACTGGTTTGTTTGGACCGTAGTTACATTTTCTTTCACATTCACATTCACATTGGTTGTTATAGTAATGATGCAGTGGTGCATACACTGAGTAGTGTGGGACAGGAAAAAGCTAGTTCGCTTGGTATCAACATGAAGATTTCACTATGGATTGTTCTTTCTGTTATCCTGAATGTATATGTGACTAGAACTAAAGAAGATGGCTGTCACAGCAGGCATGGCAGTCAGGCAAATCTGATATGGCAAAAAAAAAAAAAAAGAAAAGAAAAAAAATTTCCCTATGCTAATGGCTCAACCCAGGGATGCTTATGCTTACCGCTGTTCTGAGATCAGTTCCTCAGCAGAGTCCAGCTGTTTGCTAAGCTTCTTCACTTGCTTGTAGTGACCAAAACATTCCTTATCATCTTGATCCAGCTTCAGGCACTCCCGGATCTCGCTAACCACCAGAGAGAGGGAGGGAAAAGATTAAATTTGTAAATAAGGTGTGGAATAGAATCTACAACAATAGCCCAAGATATATTTGGTATTCTAACACCAGAACAGTCAGTGATGCATGTAACACACACCTTCTTTTAAGAATTAAATTTTTATTTGATCTGAATCCCTTTCAATGGTTATGCTAATGGGTGTGTACCTGAGTGACTCATGGTGTTCTCCCAGGTCATACAGCAGACGGCTGAGTTTGAGAAAAGCCGCGCGGTTATCCGTTCTGAGGCGTGCCGCAGGCGTCAGGTCTAATATGGCTTTCCTGGGCTCCCCAATGCGGATGTAGCATTCTGCTCTTAGCTCCCGAGATTCTGGATCCCAAGGAGAGAGCTAAATCAAATGATGGATGACAGATAACGACAGAGGAGTTATTAGAAGCAGATTTTACATAACCCTAATTGACCTGAATGGATCAAATGACGGAATTTTGATCATTTTTTGGGTTCCCCGTTCTGAAACTCACCTCTATGACCCGCTCCAGCACCTGGATGGTGGTGGTGTAATCGCCACGGTGATGGGCTTTATGTGCCTCCTCTTGGAGCTGCTCCAGTTCCTCGACTCTGTGGAGCTGACTATGGGCCTCCTCCGTGCCTGGAGAGCGCTGCAACTGGAAGACAGAACAGCTAAATGCTTAAAAAGATCTATAACACATATAAAGATACCACATTAATAGCATAACTGGTCATAGTGCTTGATCAGCCATTGTATGGTATGCCCTAAAGCATCTGAGGATTAAGGGCTTTGCTTAAGGATACAACCACAGCTTACAACCTAAGATGTATATATGTATCTGTAAGAGAAATAATGAGGATAGGCTAATCATTCCATATCTCACCACTGCCTGGAAATCATCTCTGGCTTCTTGAGTGTTCCCCTGCTTCAGGAGAATATTTCCCCGCTGTATCCGAGCCTGAAAACATCCACACACACAAAATAAGTCTCAATATGAATGGTGAAAAGACCTAAAAGAGACTGAGCTTCACCTAACCTTTCACATTTGTACAAAATAAAGATTTTTAATTTTCTCTTCATTTATAAAAAAAAGTCACCTAACAAACTTACAGCTAGGAAGTCTGGTTTAAGCTGAATGGCTCGGGTCAGATCTGGCAAGGCTGATTTGGATTTCCCCATGGCCAGAAACACGGCCGCACGTTTGTAGTAAGTCAGGTAGTTCTTTGAGTCACCCTCTGCATGTGGTTGACAGCAAGCGAAGAGAAAGAAACAATCAAACAGAAATATTAAATACAAAAAAAAAAAAAAAAAACACTAGAGCATATATTAAATCTGTCTTTGTTATAACAAAACATTCCCTGTGCATATAAAGAGGGAGACTGAAATTAAGATAAACCTTAATGCATAGTGCCAATCTTTTTTTTTTTTAAGTTCTTCATTATCTTAACCAAATTGCTCACTACTTGGTAATGCAAATTATTTCAGCACTTTCTAAATGGGAGAAATGAAAGTGAAAGTAAAGAGGAGAAAGATTCTTCTTTGCAGGACTGGAAGAATTTAGTATGACAGGTATGAAATGAATCGTATTTTTCTGAGGTTGCAATCTTCTTGGACTTCCAATGTTTGTATAGATTTGTATTTATATGTGGACACTATATAGCCATAGCAAAAGTATGTGGACACCTGACCATCAACCCCATATGTGAGCTTTCCCCAAACTGTTGCCACCAAGTTGGAAACTCACAATTGTCTATAATGTCTCTGTATGCTGTAGCATTATGATTTCCTGTCACTGGAACTAAGAGACCCAAACCTGTTTTATCAGACCTGACCTCAACTCCACTGAACACCTTTGTTCTCCTCACCCAACATCAGTGTCTGATATCACTAATGCTCTTTTGGCTGAATGAGCACAAATCCCCACAGCCACACTCCAAAATCTAGTGGAAAGCCATCACAGAATTAGTGATTGTAAGAGCAAAGGGGGACTAAATATGGATTGGGATGTTCAAAAAGCACATATGGGTGTGATAGTTAGGTGTCCTCAACTTTTAGCCGTATAGTGTACATGTGTGTAAATGTGCCTCACCAACTGCTGAGTGGTAATGGGAGAGCGCCTCCGCCAGTTGCCCTGCAGCCAGAAGCTTGCGGCCCATCTCCAGGTGCTGCTCGATTTCCACATGGGTGGCACCTAACACACCTGAAACACAAGTGAAAGTCACTAGTAGTGCTTACCGAGATATTTACCCAGCAATTACAGACAACCATTCATTTCCAATGATCAAGAAATTTCCCCAAACATACACTTCAATACTAACAGTCACTATGCAACATAGTAGGCAAAAAGTATTTGCCTATACAAACTATGTAAAACCACTACCACTATTATATAGCCCAGCTAAAAGTGCTGATATACACCGCTCAGTCATAACATTAAAACCACCTGCCTAATATTGTGTAGGTTCCCCTTGTGCCTCCAAAAAGGCTCTGACCTGTCGAGGTATGAACCCCACAAGACCTCTGAAGGTGTGCTGTGGTATCTGGCACCAAGCCATTAGCAGCAGACCTTTAAGTCCTGTACGTTGCGAGGTGGGTTCGGACTTGTTTGTCGAGCACATGCCACGGATGCTCGATTGAATAGAGATCTGGGGAATTTGGACTGCAAGTCAACACCGTGAACTCTTTGTCTTGTTCCTCATGCCACTCCTGAACAATTTTTGCAGTGTGGCAGGGCGCATTATTCTGCTGAAAGAAGCCGCTGCCATTAGCGAATACCGATGCCATGAAGGCACCTTTCAATCATAGTCAGCATTAACTTTTTCAGCAATTTGTGCTACAATAGCTCTTCTGGGGGACTGGATCAGACAGGCTAGCCTTCACTCCCCACGCGCATCAGCAAGACTTGCGGCACCCATGACCCTGTCACCAGTTCACCGGTTGTCCTTCCTTGGGCCACTTCGTCAGATACTAACCACTGCATATTGAGAACACTCCAGAACACCTGCTGTTTTGGAGATGCTCCGACCCAGTCGTCTAGCCATCACAATTTGGCCCTTGTCGCTCAGCTCCTTACACTTGCCATTTTTCCTGCTTCCAACACATCGACTTTGAGGACTGACTGTTCACTCGCTGCCTAATATATCCCACCCCTTGACAGGTGCCATTGTAATGAGATAAACAACGTTATTCACGTCACCTGTCAGTAGTTTTAATGTTATGGCTGATTGGTGTACTGTATTCGGAACACATTATTCATGAGGTTAACATACTACCACAAAGCACTAGTCACAGAGACTCGTAACAGTTACAAATATTTTTTTACGTATCCGACAGGTTTTCCCCAGACGAATGGTTTGTCCAAAGCTTAGTAAATATTACATATTATTACATACAGTGTATGCGATTTTGGACAGAGCCACAGTCTACGCTTATTTAGATTTCTGGAAGAACATTAAAACATATCCCATTGCTCAAAACACGGTATACGTAGAATGAATTAATCTAATAAATGAGTTATTGTCAGCACAGTAACGACTCTTACCGTCCAGCTGCAGGTCCAGGACGACACAGACTAGTGATATTGAGGACAGGAGGCTACTTAAACCTCTCCGGCGTCCCGACTCCATCGTTTTAAATCGTCACACCTCCTTAATTAAATCGATTTTTTAAAATATAATTTCCTACAACTAATCAAAAAAATGTATCAGACGTAAAATCAACTTTTAATGAAAATATCGCCAAAAGATAATCTTTACAGGTAAACATCAACTTCCCGATATGTTTCAAGTGTCCGACTGACAAATGCTTCCGACTGCCTCATCAGACCGCAGAAATAAAGTTCCTATAAAGCTCTGCTTATAACCTCCTACTCCGCGCTATAAAGCTGGATTGTCATTTCACATTGTACGACAGTTGAGCTGAGAGGCCGTTGTAATGCCTATTACGAACAGCTGTCAACTTTATGCTTTCGAAACTCCCTTCCAGGTCTTGGGCGTAGAATTCAAATCGGCCTACATGTCAGCGTGGTGAGTGGCTGGCCGGGACGAGAGCACGTCTGTGTTTGCGCTGTTGTTTCCCCTCCAACGTGGTCGCGTCCCATTGGCTAAATGTTTTAACACACGCGTACGGCACGCCCATTTCCATATAAGGCCATCCACCATATCGGTATCCATCCTGATGAGACGTTTATTCCTGGCTCTACCCACCTTGCCAAAAATATTAACAGTGATATTTTTTGCCAGCTAAGTGTAGAGCAACCGTCCTCCTCCTCACACCCCCACCCCTTTTCTTAGTAAAAGTATTCTGTAATACAAGACATTGTTTTTCATTTATTTCACACTTGTAGCTGTAAAACAAGACATAAACACTCAGAATGCAATACGAATTTTTGACCTTCATTTATGTGAATGTGCCAGGTAATTATAAATATCACAAATAATTCAATCAAGACTCTTCATCTATATTGTGAACAACTATTCTTTTACAAAATCACATAAAAAAGCATCAATATTCCTGTACATTGTAAATATGGATGTGTAATTTTAAATATTACAAAATCCGTATAAAAGTAGCATCATTTCAAGGCATTTCTGTATAACAGATTTTAAAATATGTGGGTTTAAAAATAACTCAGGTATCCTTTTATTCAATATATATATTATTCCAAGTCTACATATTTACATATTTGCACTCTGAACAAATGAACATGAACAAGCGGTGGGTCTTTATCATTTTTCACACTGAATTGACCTATACTGGTCTGGTTGGCTGTTTGATCAGACGTATGCATTCTTGTCATAAGTGCTTGGAGCATCTCTCCTTGATGCTCCTCCTGTAGAGTATATGGTTCCTCTGGATGGTTGATATGTATATGCACTGTAAAAAGAAATAAAAGAATGAGATTTCATGTACAAAAATATGTACATGTGAATGTGTGTGTGTGTGTGTGTGTGTGTGTGTGTGTGTGTGTGTGTGTGTGTGTGTTACTCACGGCTTTTCATCTGTGTTAGTTTTGCAGGAAAACACTAGACACACTCCAGCACAGATGGCAAGAGTCCCAGAACACCATCCAATGTACAATCCCTCTCCTAACTCATACCTTCAGCCGAAAAACACAACAGTAAAAAATAAACAACCTGAATACAACTAACACCCTGCACCTACCCCCATACAGTGGGGTCCAAACTAAATCTAAATCTAAAGACTACTTGTCAAAATGCTTCTATTTTGCATTCTTTTCTAATTTAATTTAAAAAAATAAAGAATAAACAACATCAACAACTTGAGTGAAAAGTAGAATCTTTACATGAACTTCAGAATTTCTCAGTATATGGTATATCTCTCTAATGTGCTTTAATGACATTGTGCACGCAAGCTGTCCATGTTAAATAAAATCCATCGGAGTGTTCTCTGAACATGTGCTACACTGGAAGGCATATCTGATCTTATGTACAAAGGAGTTAACATTCAATATCACAAATCTGCTTACATTTAAATAGGGCAGAATCTTGAATATTGAATAACTAATATTTTAAATATTGCCTTTCTTTCTTCATAGTTCAAGTTCATAGTTTTAAATGAAAAAAAAAAATCCCAGATTTTCAATGTGGTCTCAGACTTTTGGACCCATACTCTAATAGTGTGTGTGTGTGTGTGTGTGTGTGTGTGTGTGTGTGTGTGTGTGTGTGTGTGTGTGTGTGTGCGCGCGGTTCCATCCAGGTGACTCCAGATGGCAGCATCCCCTCACTACAGAAACTGTAACTCACTTTGTGCCTGGGTAAATTGGATTGAAGAACTCCTGGGTGATGTTGAACGCATACCAGGACACAGATATCATTGTGCACAAGCCTTTGGTGAAAAGATAAACAAAGAGAACAGCAACATTATCTTGAGTTAATTATGCGATGTTTACCACATTCCTTTTCCTTGCCAGATTTCTTGTAATATGTCTACATTACATGTAATCACTGCATTTAGGCTTTTTACCCTGTAAGATGAAGAAGACACCTCCGGTTCCAGCAAGCTTGCCTTTGATAGAAGGGCTGTCTTCAGCTGCTTTGCAGCACTGCATGCCTAGGAGTGTGGCAACCAAGGCGAATGTGCCGAGAACCACAGAGGCGATCATAAGAGCCCTCGATGCCTGAAGATAACCTGCATGGACATATGAGTATAGACATGCATCTTCTTCAATGGGCTATTCAACATTTTGACAAGAAACAAATCCTAACCCTAACTCTAACCTTTCTTATAATGTCTTATAAGTCTTATAATTGCACATTCATAAATGACTTAACGTGTAAATGTGCAATTATACGACCATATTCAGGATTTCAGGATCTGAAAAGTCTGGAACTGAAAGGAATATAAAGAAGACCTGAAATGTAATGGAATTTAGAAACAATTTTGGAAAAAAAAGCACAGGTAATTCATGCAAGCAGTTAATGAACTTTTATAATTATTAAAACAAACAAACAAACAAAAACCTGAAGCCTTAATAAGTCTTAAAAGACTGTTTTAAATCTTAATCTTTAAATCTTAATTAAAGCCTTAATAAGTCTTAAAAGACTGTCTATCTATCTATCTATCTATCTATATATATATATATATATATATATATATATATATATATATATATATATATATATNATATCTTTTTCAAATAGACAACAGACCCACAAAATATATCTCTATCTATATATCTCTCTATATATATATATATATATATATATATATATATATATATATATATATATATATATATATAATTTTTGTATATATTACAGAAATAATTTTGTTTTCATTCTAGAACATTTTTTTACGCTTTTATCATACAAATTATAGGCTTATTATAAGGCTAATTATAAGACTGAAAAAAAATTCCAAGAAAGAAAACAAAGTGATTTCTGTTATATAACAAAAAGACAAAAGGAAACAGACAGAAACAAACGGCGAGGTCTAAAGTGGTAATGTGGTGGTGACACACTGTACAGGTATGAGCTTACCGGAGAGAGCGAGCAGGGAGGGGAACTCGCGGCAGTTGTGCACTCCGGTTGAGTCAGTAGCGCACGACATCCACAGGTTCTCATACAGAGTGGAGGTGGTGATGACATTCCCGTCCACAGTGGAGGTCTTCCAGTAGCGGTTCGGTATCGCGACCCCCACCATAACCCAGCCCAAAAACCCCAGCAACAGGGCCACCACTTCTACAATGGGATCCATTAGCTGTTTTCTGAGTACGCCAAATGGGGCAGTATTTGCAGCTGTATATACTCTACTCCACAATCCTGTCTCCTTGTCCTTCACTTTTCACTGTGTCAGTGTGAACATGTCCTGTTACCACTGATCCCGAGAGGAGCGAGGGCACACCTGTGAGAAAACTTTCACCAAGATGCTGAGTATAAAGCAAGCAGATCAATGATTTATGAGGCTGATTTGCCCTCCCCTTCTCTCTCTCTCTCTCTCTCTCTCTCTCTCTCTCTCTCTCTCTCTCACTCTCTCTGTGCATGCTCTTCTCCTTCAGTTTACACCCTGAAACTCAACAGCTGGTTATCGAGAGACCAGGCAGCACCAAAGTCCAACATTCGACCTAGTGTCCTTGATGGCATGGAGGTTTGATTGTCTGGGAAACTTAAAGCTGTTTTTCAGGGGCATCATGTAGCCTACACTCTTAGGATAAAAACTAAACTATACCTTTCTCTGAGGTGGTACCTTTAATGGTGCATTTTTTGCACCTTTATAGAGATCCGTATCTTTCACCTGGAGATGTGGAAACAGTGTATCCTTTAAAATGATCTGAGATACATAAATGGACCGTAATTAGTTTTTCCAAGTAAAGCCATAAATGTACACTACACATACACATGCTAATCACTAACAGATAAGTCTAAAGATACCAAAGGTGCACCACCACTGCTAGAGTGAAAGGTACAGTTTAAGACCCCCTTTTCCCCAGAGTGTGTTTGGAAGGGTGTAAGAAATGTTAAACTTCATGATCAGTTCTAATGAAGCTACACGTTTAACATTAGGCTACATTTAAATTCACATATTTGACAGTCACTTTTTTTCCAAAAGGACTTCAGTCAGGATACAATCCTGAGGGTTAAGGGTCTTAAGCGGCACTCTGCCAGTCCTGAGATTTAATCTCACAACCTTCTGAGTATAGCTCAGAGCTTTAACCACTGCAAAGCTACCACTGTGTTTTACATTGTTGTTCAGTAAGATCATTAATTCACAGCATCAATTTAAAAAATTGATTTTGTCAAACTTGTAGGTGTTCTATGATAAACCATTATACGAGGTACGAAGACATGTGGAATGTGCAGGGGCTAATTATCCTGAAAGACAATCCTCCAGCAATTAAATCACAGCAAACATGTCTTTTTTGTGATTCTTTATAAGAAAAGTGAACAAAAGATCATCAAGATAACAGATAACCTCTGTGTCGGAAAATGATTACATTTCAGTTTACATCAGAGAAGAAATTTTGGACCACTGTGTCAGCTGTTTTTTTTTTTTTTTGCTAACAATAATTTTTAAAGCTAGCTGTGATGATCCACTTCCTGCCAGCAAATGTCATTGTCCAGGGGTTAGACATCAGCAGATCTACAAGTTAAAGACTATAAGTTAACACTGTGGTTAAAGCTGCTGTAAGTGTTTTGTAGGTCTCTTGTTATTTCCTTCTAATTTCTTTTGTCACTTTTAAAGCTACTGGTACATTTTGGGTGGCTTTGCATTTGTGATTGCAATAAGACATAGTCTCACAGCCACGCTCCAAAATCTAGTGGAAAGCCTTCTCAGAAGAGTGGAGGTCATTATAAGAGCAAAGGGGGACTAAATCTGGAATGGGCTGTGCAAAATACTTTTGATCATAGTGTATCATTCCCCTCATTTAACACATCTTATTCAACTCATCAGCTACCCAACAAGTGTTGAAGTGTTGCATTTGGTACACAAAAGTGTCCCCAATTTTGCTATAATGTTTGGTATTTCTCCCATGTTAGTAGAATTTTGTAAAGGTTTTCTGTTCTTTACCATGGTATTAATGTGTAAACCTATTAATGGAGCCTGTGCAGCACCACAGTTGAGCTGTAATGAAGGAAAAACAATGACAGGTTGGGAATATTTTATTTATCATCTAATAGAAATGTAAGGAGTGAAAACATTAACCTGGAACATCTGGAAAGTGTCACATAAAGCAGGTTTTTTTGGCTTATGATATTGTAGTTTTAATGTGTAGAAAAATACATACACAATACATTTTTTTTGTGCTGGTCAACTGTTTAACTGGAAAATCATTTTAAATGAACAAATCGTTTAAAAAACACTCTCCCCCAGTTAGAACACACCCACTTTCCTTTTGCCTTAAGGCTGTCAATGATTGATGCCTTCTTTGTTTAATTAGGTTTTAAATTCAATATTACACTAGATTTTTGCACTTTGGACATGATATTTGCATCTGCACCAGTAACTCCTTCAAATTGGCTTCTACATAATTTAGGCAGGAATCTTCTCAAACATCTCTGTGTTCCTTGCATTCCATTACAAGTTAAAAAACAACCCAGAGGCTTTTGCTGAACATTGGGGGATTGTGACCTTAGTTGACTAAGGGAACAATTTTCTATGGATATTTGGAGACAATCCTGGTTCTTGGCTATAATGTTTAGCAGGTGTAATATGGGTAAGTTTAGTAAATATTACAGTGTCCAGGATGAGCATAATCACCCGTTGCTTTTGATTCACTTGTATATGACCTGAAAAAATCAAATCAATTAAAAATTGACATGTAATCAAAATGACACACACACAAGTTAATTTAATCACCTTTGGGTTTTTCAGTAACCCATAAGAGCCCTGCTATAGGCTTTTTGTTTTCTTTCAATTTCTTTTCATAACAGATTTTCTTTAAGGCTAAATTATGTCATCAACTTAGGCTGGTCAACTACTGCACAACTCTGACAATAAGCTGGAACGGTGTGTATTAGATTGTGGCATTAGATTTCTTTCTAATCATTTATTACATGGCCAAACACACCGAAACCGTCACTGACCCAGGATCAGTGTTAAGACATCCCACTTGTAGTGCTAAGCTAATATCCTTCAAAGACAGCCTGGTGTAAGAACAGCATTTGTGCTGTCTTGCCTGGTATTGATGTGGAATTAACTTTGTTGCGTTATAAAGGTCAAGTTTATGGCTGTCAAATTTACAAGGGTTTGGTTTTTATTGCTGTTTGAGCACAATGTGGTTTTTCACACTACAGATATTCTATAAAATGTTATATACCGACTTGTGTAGTGTTTCAGACATATAAAACAGTTTGTTTGGCAGTTTCTCCTGGTTATTGTTCTGTAAAGTAAAAATCATGAGAAGACATTTAATTACTAAAGACAACAGTAGGGCAAATGTTTTAAACACTGACTTCACAAAGGGTGATGTTTTCACTGTCCCTTTCAGGAACCCCCTGCGACTACAAGATGTATCTGAATAAATTTTAACCAAATCCAGCCTGTCTGAATGCTTCTGTGGGCGTGTGTTGCGTGCTCTGAAGGATGTGAAGCAACAGGTACATACAAAGTGCATTATAAGATAACAATGTTAAAGAAACATTGATCTATGAATAGACTTTAAGATTTAAAGTCCAAAGTGGTTTAAACGTGTCTTTATAAACGTCGATTAAACTGAGTTCATCTTGAGCAAGAAGAGCGTTCAATATCTTGAAACAAACTTGCTTTCCAGGCTCCTAGTCATCATTCACTTTTACTTCGGTTAATTTTTAACAACAATGTGGAACATAAAGAACATTACTGATGGCAGCTATAATCTATCCTGTTGTAAAAAACAAACAGTGATGGAAAGGTGGGATGATCAGCGATGTGAGAACAGCCCACAGCACTGTTCACAGCACTGTTGACCACGAGACAAGGTTGTGTGTGCAAACTCAATAAGCAATTTGTTTCTCTCAAGGCCCAACTACTGTTTTTACCGAGTCTTTCAGGGCAGATTAAAAAGGTTAACAGCACATTATAGTTGTAAAAGCACAAAATGGCATCGTGTACAGATGGGTATATTTTCATACACTCTTTAATTGTATGGATCCTGACAAAATTAGTTCCCTTTCTAGGTGCCTCAGTAAAACTGGGCACTATTGATTAGCATGAAAACCATGTGCACACAGACTCAGATCACACACACACGTAACAGTAACGATACAGTACACACGTGACAGCAAACCGCACATATAAAGATACTTGGAAAGCAACAGAGGTTTCTGTGATTACGAGGAGACTTAGTTGGACTTCGGTCATATCACACTATACTATTAAGACAACCTTGGCACTTTCGATATAAAAACAAAGAGACAGCTGCATGGAAACAGATTTATGTATTGCACATACATTATGCAAAATTTATAAATATGAACTCAAGATGTTACAGTGTAATAACCCTAGTTATAATTAGAACCTGCTAACAATTTACACTGCCATTATACTTTTGTGTTTTAAACACATGTGAAAGGAAATACTTGTTATGTAGATATTTCACTCAAAGATTTTAATACACATGCACAAAAAAAGATAAAATATGAGGCTATTTTGTAAAAGTGATGCTGTGATTATTTTTATCCAAGTTAAAAAAGCAGGAAAAAAAACAGAAAAGAAAACATCATAAGATACATTAGGCAGTCCAAATCCTGGTGTTTAATGATGATAAGCCAAACGTCATGTTTATTTAATCAATCTTGTTCTTTCAGAGCTATAAAACCTCACTTCCTTGTTAGGATTTTCCGGATTTGGCCACAGCCAACCCAATCAATCCTGCTAATCCTGCCACGCCCAAGCCGATGCCTCCAACAATAGCCATGCCAACCAGGCCATCTGAGGAAAAGAGGACAAAAACTTTGTTTGTATAAATTTCTCTACTGTAACACTTGCAAGTGGAGAAAATCAGGCAATCATTTACTTATCCTGAATCAGTGGGGATTTTTATAACAGAAGAGTGTGAAGAAACTCATCATTACACACCTAACACACCCTTTGTATAATGACTGGCTATAGACTTTTACTACTTTTACACCACAAAAAGACACGCATGGCTGACTCAAAACACACACACACACACACACACACACACAAACACACACACACACACACACACACACACACACACAAAACTATTATATTACTTTGGCTAAATACTGCTATCCCTACACCTAACCTTAAACTGAACCTTAATCTTAAATCTCAATGTTTTGGCTATTTATATTCCAAATAAGAGCTGTATTGTTAAAAAAGTGAGGACCAGGCAAATCCCCACAATCTCCAAATTCTCCTCATGAATTAATATCTTTACGATAGTATTTGGTTCCACAAATGTTTAAAATGTACCCTCAGTCACCCAAAACCACCCACAAACACTCACACCCCCCCCACACACACGCACGCGCACACACGCACACACGCGCGCACACACACACACACACACACACACACACACACACACACACACCTTTCTTTAGTGCCTGATTGATGAGCTTTTCCAACTCAATGGCCTGCTTATTTCCAGGTTCATTCTTAAGCAGAACGTGAATGTACTTTAGAGCTTTCTCATATTCCTGAGAAAAAAAAGAGATAGAAGCCACAGAAAAGAACATGCTTAAAAAAATAAAAAATAAATAAAAAAAAGACATTCATTTGCACATTGTTCATAATAATAACAAAAGCCTCTCAGACAGTGCTGCAGTAATACAACCTGTTCACTGATAGCAATTCTCTTTGAAAAATGAGCAACATTCAACAACAAAATAAATCACAAACTATTATAATATTATAATACGCTCAAACTCATTCATAATAAAGCAGAAATAGCAGTCAAGTCCTTGTCCTTACCTTAAGTCTGTAGTTTGCAACAGCCAGATAAAACAGAAAGTCCCTCTGGTCATCCTTCGTGCTCTTCTGTACCAGCTCTAGAACAGTCAAATAATTCATACAGTGATGATGATAATGATGACGATGCTTTCTAACACACAGTTAGCTGAAGTCTGGCCCACAAGATGAAAATGTCATATTGTGTTATAAAATATCATATCAAGTCAGTGACATTTAATGACACAATGACATTTTCATGGTACCTGAAAACATTTAAACATTTGTACTTTACAAATATGCATACTGGTATTATATATCTATATCTAATAATAAACTGAAAAAAGAGGGAAAACAAACAGCATTTTACTATCAAAACAATTTAACACTTAGAAACATTCTAATCTTCATTTTCTATAGTCTAACAATATCTTATGGCTACTATGGTTGTTATCGAGGCTTTTCACATGACACTGTGTTAAACAGTGTTATAGCATATTATATTGTCATATTGGCTAGTCCTAGTAACAACTACGCCATATAGTCCAACAGGATAACGTTATTGATAAGCAGTAACATATTCTAAATGGACTCACCGTCTAATAGCTGAATCCCTTTCTTTATGTCGTTCGTATATTTACTTCGGATTAAACACCATGCATACTCAAATTTCGTGTCTTTGGACACAGCCCCTTTCGCCAGTTCCACGCTGTATTTTTTCTCAAACCTCTGTCAAAAAAAACAAACACAAGAAACAACAAAAAGTTATAATAGCTGCTGTATATCTGCTGTCAAGATCACAAACGTGATAATGTAAATCAGAGCTGTAAAAGCTATTTAACTGCTTTGTCACTGATATTTGTCAGTTAGCTTCCTGTTTTAAAACGTATTGTTTTTCCATTATTATTATTATTATTATTATCAGAATAACCTAATTTTAGTCCATGATCTAGATGTTCCACTTTAGTAATTAGTTTAATGTGACAGGAAATATTTCTAGCTTTCTACAGATATATTTTGTGATGTTCGAAGGGTAATTTTACTCTGAACAGTGAATGTACCATATGTAAGCCAGACTTAATGCAAACATTTTGGGGGTCAAAGGTTAAGTGGTCTGATTCCTTTGTCACATGTGACATTTGTGTCTAATGATAAATGTATTGGATGGAAATAAAGCGTAGTTTAAATTTCAGGTTTTCTGTAGTCCGAAAATTTGTACTTGACTCGTTGTGATATAAATCAGACCGATGACTTTAGTCTTGTTTGGTAAAATCATTTGACTGATAAGTAACACATCTATCTCTATATGAACACAGAAAACTTTATCATGCAGTAAATTTAAGCAGGGTAACTTTCCAGTGTGACCAAGATGACAGATGGCTAAAAGAAGCACACAACAGTAAAGTTTTAATAACTTTTAAACAGACTGCCATAGCTTAAACAGTGTTAAAAATCCACAATCGTACAAGAGAGAACATCTGGAGTTTCAACACTTTGTAGTTCTCAGAGACATTTAACGTCGTTTAATGTTAAAAAAAAAATAGACCACCTTTACCACTGCGACATGTTGTTTTTTCCCCCCAAGAGCACATGTAGGTCATTGCAGACAAATTTGTTTTCATTTCAGTGCGTTAAAGACATAAAAAAGTATATTGTGAATGAGTACTGGAAATGATAATAGCCCTTTAACTTCTGCATGTAGAAAGATAATACGACTTACCTTGGACTTTTAAAAACTTTTTCTAACAACAGTGAGCATAATTTACCTGTAACTGATAATTAGCAATTACAGTTTCTTATAGTTTGCTTATGCTATCACAAATGCACTTACATGAACTGTAGAAGTGAAATCACCCACATAATATGTTCATTAATACACTCTTTGCTATGTCAGTTACACACACTCAGTGAAATCATTCTCTCTCACACACACACTTCTCTGCTTACATGAATAAAATGCTGATACACGAAAAGAATCTTGAACAGTCATCACCACAATCACTAAAGACATCGGTTTTGAGGAAACCACTTTAAATGACACTTTAGAAACTATTAGCAATAAACTATAAACTACAGTTTTCTTTGTCTGTTCTGAAGTAAATGGTCATTAAGATATAAACAGTTTTTCCTAGCTCCAATACCGTACATGTGAGGGGCAAAACAAAGGGTAAAAATTTCAGTAACAAATGATGCACATTTACAGGCAATTCTTGTAGCTTATCATAGAGGTGGTTTTCCTTCTGTAGCTAATATTAGAACATTTTCATTAGCACAGAAATAAAAACATAACTGTCAACAACCAGATCATAGAGAGACATTGCACAGTTACACACGTTTGAAGAGGTTTCGAGTTTCATTTATCGTGTTAATTGGACTACAAATATGTGTGTGACCAATACCTTAACTATAAATAACACTTTCCATATAAATGCTGCTGTAAATGCAGAATTCGGTTATTATCCATCCATTCTCCGTACCTCTTATCCTACACAGGGTTGCAGGGAGCCTGGAGCCTATCCCAGGTGACTCCGGACACAAGGTGGGGGGGTGCCAACCCAACACAGGGCACAATCGCACACTCACACACCCTTTCATACACTACGGACAATTTAGAGAGGCCAATCATCCTACAATGCATGTCTTTGGACTAGGGGAGGAAGCCGGAGTTCCTGGACGAAACCCATGAGTAAAGCATGTCAGCTCTACGCACACAGGGTGGAGGTGGGATTCGAACCCCCAAACCTGCGAGGCAAGTGTACTTACCCCCAAGTCACCATTACCACCACCCCCCCACCCTTTTTTTATTATAAGCAGAAAAACAGGTCAGAATACATCTAGCAGTGTACTGATGGACACTTCTTGTGGGATCTCACAGAGCTGATTCTACCTTTTCAGATTAGGTATATTCACTGAGATCAGAATAAGTACTGAAAACTATACTTATAGCTAAAAATATGAAACATAAGCAATCTAAAGCTGTTGAAGTGATTGAAGCTGTATCTGGACAATTACTCTTTTTATAAAAAGTACTTAAATAGAGTGAATCTTCTGTTATTTGCACACACACACACACACACACAAATGACGAAGGTGTGCTCTTGGAGGAAGTGTGTTAGATGGGAAGGTGGACGAGGCTTTTGGCCATTAACACAAACACAGTTTTGTATTTTAAATATCACAAAAACAAAACAGAAAGTTGGTGTTCATCATTTTCTGCTGTTGTGAATATGTAACCCTGTACTGGCCACGACAGTCCGTTCAAAAGTAAGTGACAAATAAAAGACAAAAACCATAAATAAATCTAACTTTAACACAGATGTATTGTTTTCTAAGATAAAAAGAGCTAAAATAAATAATGACTGGGTTTGATTGGCGTTGACATCAACACATGGCTTCCACTTAAATTCACTGAAGAGAAATCTCTTCTAATTTAGTGTTTATTTAACTACATAGTTTGAAAATAATTCAGTAAAATACTGCGAAAACAAACCGTCATTACAAGTATTACGCCATTAATGATGATGTAATCTAACTAGCTAGCTGGCTAATAAAGTGTCTCAGCAATTCGTGTATTTTCTGCTTTCCAGCGGGAAAACCCAAACACCGTGATAGAGCTGCTAGAAGATTACAATATCAGATATCATCTAAAACATTTCCTAAATAAATAATTACCTTTAAATCTTCTGGAGCTACGACATCTTCCACCACCGCTTCCATGTTGCCGGATGTTCTGAGCAACTAACAAATTAAAAGTCACCGGGAAAACTGCATTATTCAACAATTTTATGTTTACATTTGACTGAGAGATCGTCACAAACCCGGCGACAAGCACACAGACAATACCGCTTATATTTAAATTTCTCTGAAATATCAACATAAATCTGAAAAAGAGCACACAGTGAAAAGAATGTTGTATTTACATTACATCGTCATAAATATGGGTAAAAATATTAAAGAGTTACCAGCCGATACTGCACACAAACATGTCTGCATTAAAAAAAAAAAAGATTGTAAATGCTTTCAATAATAATAATTATTAGCACACAGTTTTTGCACTAATAATAATAATAATAATAATAATAATAATAATAATAATAATAATAAGTGTAAAACCCTATCTTTATATTAAAATATAATGTGTGCCAATACACATATTTACTTCTTAACTTTTTATTAGTAATGTTAAAAAAAATCTTCAAAACAGCGAAAAGATTTTTAATCTTTCTTTTAATCTTAAATTTTAAAAGACCAATGACGTCACACCTAACGTCACTAACCAGGAACTAACTGTCACAAATCCAAACACTAGCCTCACGTATGAGGCAGACAAAACAGATTCAGTTTTGTTGCTTGTACAGTATATTGCCTTAAACATTTTGTAATGGCTAGGAAGACTAAGAAAGAGGAATACTGCCGATTCTTCACCGTTACAGAGCCACGCACACACGAGAAAGGACACACGGAGTATAAAATAACAGCAAGGGTTAGTAGCACGTAGGCTAGCTAGCTACAGACTCTCCCTCAGCCTGAAGTGTGCTGGGTCTGGCCTCACACACACTCACACACANATTCTGTGCTTGATTTCAAGTGTGATCAACGTGGATTACTTTCAGACAGCCCGATATTAGCTGCTATTTTACCTGTTTCACTTGGATTTTACCTGAAAATGAACGCATGGTCTTTAGCAAATTTATCTGGCTTCTTTGATCATGACTAGAATATTTAATTATCATATATTTGCTGATCGTGGAAGCACAATAAAGAAATCCAGTCCACTATAATAGTGTGTGTCAGTATGACAGTGTGTCAGTAATAATTTTTTTGGCTGGGTGCCTCAGTGAAACTCGAGTCACAAGGCATGAGAGACAATCCCTGTGATTGGCCTTGGCCTTGTTGCTCACTGGGCCAGATCTGAAGTGCCTACCTCCTGTCATAGCCGTATGTTTAGATTAGATAAGATTAAATGAGCTTTATTATGAAGATCTTGAATGTACTTTGTCCTCATCTACAAGTTGTTTTGGACAGACCAAAGGTTTTTTTTCGAAACTATATGAACAACAACTGTAGTTGAATGAAATATACATCAACCACACATAACTACTACTAATAAATAAATGTACAGTTATACAAGTGAAGCAATAATCAGCTTATCTCTGGTGCTTTGTTTCTGCACTATTGTATAAATACTAAACCACACCTCCGCTTTTCCAACAGTTTGTATCAAAGAAGAGACCAGAGGATGTGAAAGAAGTGAGTAATGATTCTGTTCTGTTGACTTAACAGGGGAATAAATCCCAACCAGTGATATTTGTTGGGCAATTATTTTATTAGTGTGGCTAATACCAGCGGAAGTAAGCAATGCTGATAATGATTTGACTCAGTATTGCTTTAAACAGGGAACCTGCATATGTAAATGAGTGGTAATAACATCCACAGAAAGACTGGGTTGTGAATTGAAACATAACACAGAGATATGGAATTGAATGTTTAATGTAAATTGAAGTTGATTATATAAAGAATGACAGTCACTGGGTAGCGTAAACCATAGGATCATTCTTTACAGTAGGACTTTGATTAAAAGAGCCCTGTTAAAAGGATTTTGTGGTTTTCTTTGGCAGGTAGTGGTATGGAGAAGGTACACGGAGTTGAAGAAGCTGCATGGAGAGCTGGCTTACACTCACAGGAACCTGTTCCGAAGACAGGAAGAGTTTCCCCCCTTTCCCCGAGCACAGCTCTTTGGTAAGATTAAAAGTACAATTTATTTGGCAAAGGTCCCCACACATTTTGGCAGCTGTCAGTAAAATATCCTTGGATATTCTCTGTAAATGAGAGGAGGAAAACACATAGCGTGGATCTTCCAACCACTAAGGACAAGAACGCATCTGTACTTGGCTGTTAATTGAGAAAGCTCTGCCATTTGCTCTGATATTCAAATGTTCTTCAGTCTTTCATGCACGCTGTGGGTGTGACTTTGGAGGGAACAGCTGAAGGGATGGGCTGTATTTGTTTGAATTTTGAGTTTCAAAATTGCTAACTTTATTTTAGGGAAGTATTCAGGTGAAGGAACTGCTGTAGTCCAATATAACATGGCAAAGTCCAACTTAGAATGAGAAACGGAGACAAGCACACACTCATTTTTCTATTCTGTTTTTCCATTGACATAATTATTAGTGTAGCTAAGTAATCCTGAGCCTAGCATTAACCTCAATAAACCATAAGGAGATATTTTGGCTCTTTTCATTTTTTTTTCCAAATAAAAGCTGTAAAACTGTGTTTTTACGACTTTTATTTGGAAGAATTAAAATCTTTTTCTCTCCTTGTTTCTCTTAGGTCGGTTTGATGAGGCTGTGATTGAGGAGAGGAGGAAGGCAGCAGAAGCCATGCTGCTCTTCACTACCAACATTCCTGCATTGTACAACAGTCCTCAGCTCAAAGAATTCTTCAGGGTCAGACACACACATACACACACTCATACATATGCAGTTATGCACACGCACTTGCCTATTCACCTATACACACACATACTTATATAAAGATAGTCATTGCACCATTTATGTATTAGTATATACAGTCAGGTCCGTAAGTATTTGGACAGCGACACAGATTTTTGCCTCTGTACACCACCACAATGAGTTTGAAATGAAGCAATCAAGATGTCATTGAAGTGTAGACATTCAGCTTTAATTCAGGGGGTTTAACAAAAATATTGCATTAACCGTTTAGGAATTACAGCCATTTTTCACATAGTCCCTCCATTTCCACAAGCTCAAAAGTAATTGGACAAACTGACACTCATAAATATTAGGATTATTTTAATACTTGGATGCAAAGCCTTTGCAGTTAATGACTGCCTGAAGTCTGGAACACATCACCAAATGCTGAGTTTCCTCCCTTGAGATGCTTTGCCAACTCTTTACTGCAGCTGCCTTCAGTTGCTGCTTGTTTGTGGGTCTTTCTGCCTTCAGTTTTGTCTTCAGTAAGTGAAAAGNTCTTTACTGCAGCTGCCTTCAGTTGCTGCTTGTTTGTGGGTCTTTCTGCCTTCAGTTTTGTCTTCAGTAAGTGAAAAACATGCTCAGTTGGGTTGAAGTCAGGTGACTGACTCTGCCATTCCTAAATGAATAATGCAATAGTTTTATTAAACCCATTGAATTAAAGCTGAAAGTCTACATTTCAATCACATATTTATTTCAAATCCAGAGGCAAAATAAAAAAAATTGTGTCACTGTCCAAATTCTTATGGACCTGGCCGTATGTATATGTATGTGTCCATCAGTACATTACTGTGAATAAGCAGACATTGACATCGGCGTCTTGATTAAATAGTGATAATGATGTCATTCTTCCATTTTGTTGTCTTATTCCCTTAGGGAGGAGAGCACTCTTCTGGTAATCTGGGTAGGTAGAGAAGAAGATGTAGAGATGGAGGGGGAGAGTAGGGAAATGGATTCCCCGACAGTGGACTGGGAGCTGAAGAGGAGACGGGGAGGGAGGCTCCGATCCTGACCCAGGAACTGGAGTCTACATTGGGTGAAAAGGAGCTTGGCGAGCCTGAGATGGCAGTGGAGGCTCTCAGTAACATGGAGATAAGCCCAGTACAAGAGAGACATGAAGAGAAAGAGGAAGCAGAAGTGACTTTCAGCACAGACCAACTAACCACAGGTGCTTTCCTTTGATTTATTTATTTATTGCAGGTTTGTTTTATGTGGACAGAGCAGAATTGTGTATTCTTGTTGTTCCTGTAACCTATTGCAACAGACGACCTGCTTGCCAACTGTGGTAGTAAGGAACATTTCATGCAAGGACTATTTCCTGGTAATTTCTTCAGAAAGAATAGAAATAAATAGTCTGACACCAGCATTGCATAACACTTGGACGCTTGCTATTGCAATTTAGGTTATGGTAGGTTTTTTACTGTCTTCAGAGAGGAAATAAGTCTGCAAAAATGCGCTACCCAGACATAATGACAAGACAAGACATATCTTTACTCTGGCTTCATTTTACATAGTCACACTGTAATGTACAAATATTATATACCCATTCATTTTTTCTTCTGTCAGTTTCCTTATAATGGCGTTTACAGAAATGTATTTTGGGAGAACTGAGGTCCAGAACAAAAAAGTACAAACGTATAATTCAGATGGCTTGCAACACAATTCTAACACCAAAGATTTAAAGAAACATATGTCATATACTGTAGATTGCACCCAGACAGCTTTATAACATCCCTGTTCACACTAGAACATGTACATCTTACCCCAAGCTTACAAACAGATTATGTCCTGTATGTGTAAATATAATTTACGAATAAATGAAAAAAAAAAAATTCCTTCTGAACAAATGTCCTATATTACCAGTGTTTAATTTTAATGGTCACAGGAGAGCAAATGCTCCATAATAATGTTTTTAGCACAAGGCATCATGGAGAGATCTTTAATTTCTGAGTATTGATATTACTTATTGATTAATTAGAAACATACTTATCAAACAAACCAATATGTGTGAACTCCTGCACAAATTAGTTCAGATCGGTTAGTTCTAGTTTTGTCATATTGACTGACTGTTTAAATTCTGTCTGATTTTTTTATTACAGTTCCCAGCCCTGAGCCTCCTGGATCCCCAGTTGATCAATCAGAGGAGTTTGATTCACTCTTTGACTGCGTATTGGAGGAACATGTGGATGGTGCACAACCCCTTCTCTCAGACAACGACCTAGCAATCTTTGACCCATGTGTTAAAGAAGGTCTTTACCACCCTTAATCAATCTCTCTCTTCCTAGTAAACTATTCCTGCAGTATTGCTATATGCTTAGTTTGGCATCATCCTGTCTCTCAGATCAGGGCTGTGGATCTCCTGATCACTCTGAGCTCCTGTCCCTCAAACTGACCGCTCAGGATAGTCCGGGGTGTGGTGAGGAGGCAGACTATGTGATCCAGGCAACCAGTGAGATGACTGCAGCCCAGGAGAGTGAGAAAGAGGGAGACCACAGCACAGCAATAATGCGATACAGAGCAGCAGTGGAAATCCTCATGAAAGGAGTGCAAGGTGAGAGCGAGAAAGAAGCAGCAGAGGTTCCTGGTATTAGAAAGTAGAAATGAGTAAGACTTGATTTTGACTTTATATGAAGCCTTGTTTTAGAAGTCTGAAACAGTTCAAAGTGAATGTCCTCTGCATCAATACATTGTATTCAGATTACAGTGAGTGACGCGGGCAGAACTACTGCAGTTTGTGGGTATAATAGCACCAAATACACGTGTCTTTGCAGTGTATAACTGACAAAGCACTTTTAAAAAATAATACTACTTTTTACTTCTGCTCAGTATTGAAGAGTCACTTATGTCATGAAGGTTATATAGTTCAGATTTCACCAAAGGAAATAATGCTACTTACCGTACTCAAAACAGAAGCAATTTTTTTTTTACTCTTCCCATTTTCTTCCCCAAATTTCTCACCTGCAAATTATTCATGTTCAAGTCAGCTCTCCCCTATCATAACTCAACTGGGGATGGTGAAGGCTAACGCGTGCTTTCACCAGAACACATTTTGCTGCTTATACTGCATCACAGGGTTGTGTAACACGCTTGGAGGAAAGTGCTATCTGCCCTCTTCCTCATACGTGAGCTCAGGAGAGGATTGACAGGAGAGACAGAGAATGCCGTCTCACCCTCCCAGGGCCATGGATGGCTCTGGTAATGCGGTAGAGAGATCTCCCAATGATAGGGCGAACACTTATGTTGTGACACTTGGGGGTTGGTGGTTGGGGGGAGGCACACAACAGTTATCTTCAAATCAGTTATTTTTATGCCTCTGCAACGCCATGCACATGTAGCTTTTGAAGAGGCTCTATAGACAGAACGTGGTCTGTAGAACCTCTTCAAAGGTCATAGCCAATGTATAGGTCATGACGTAATGCATTACCCTTCAGCCAAGCCATATTTGAACTTTACTGATACCTTAACCCAAGTGTAGAAAACTTGAATAACTTTGGAGAAGTTTCATCATTTTGCTTGAGCTGTTTAAATGATTTGGAGATAGCATCATTAACCGTCATGTTCAGGGCAGTTTAGAAACAGGCTAACACCTTGTGCTTCACTCTGTAGGAGATGTGGATCCTCAGCAAAGAGATGCGGTGAAGAGGAGGGTAGCTGAGTGCCTCGAGCATGCAGAGCGACTGCTCTCTTCACAGACTCCTACTCAACAGCACAACACGTAGCGCACGCACACACACACACAAACACATATCTTTACAGTACTGATAGAGCCACAACACCACACACACACACACACACACATGCAGAGAATTACATATACATTCAACAACCTACGAGACTGACATACACTTTAACTTTTTTTCTATTCCTGCATTTACTTCCTAGCTATACCTTACCTACAGTCCCAACAGGTCTATGCATACAGCATGAGCACAAGTTCAACACTATGTTCTTCTCACACTATGGTATTAAAAACAGCTCAGACAGTGGACTTCCATTTTCTTTTCATGACATTTCAGAGAATACTCTCTATTTATAACCCAGTGCTATATTTTACTGTATTTCTATTTAAATTAATTATTGTTAATATTTGTAATGTCTTTGTTTGATTATGTGCCCTTTTGGTAAACAAGAAGAGTTGGTAAAAATGACTGAGTGTAATTGCTTTAAACTACCACCAGGTGTCCTCATTATGCATCATGTTCAAAATTCTATTTCTATGGACTAAATTCCGAATATTAAATTTAACATATTTACACATATTTTAATACCTACACACCTCACACACGGTGTAGGTAATCAGGGTACGTTTGATGAAACATTGAAACGTTTGAAAATAGTTTTAGTTTTATTTAAGGCTAATATAACTAACAAATACATGAAGCCTGTGGCCACCAGTTTGCATCAGTGTGCAGGCTAAATGGCACACTTGTTAAGGGTTGATAAATTACACATAATGACAGTGTTGTTTGTAAAAAGTAAACAAAAATAAACTAAAGACTTTTTCAACTTGATCTGGTTTCTATGTTTTATGTAGACACTTTAGACAAGCATGATGTACCATTCTATAAAAATTGCTTGACTGCAAGGATTTGAGTATAGTGCTCATGAACTGTAGCTCCAGTGCAAAGCTAAAGGACGTATCAGCTGTGTGAATTTAATATTTTCCTTTTGAAAACATTCATTTAAGGAATGGAGTAGGTCTATTACTGCTACATGTACTGTGTTAAGCAGCCTTATATCCCTCCTTTCTTTTGTGGGCAGAGGGTAAAATAATGGATGAATAGAGGAGAAAAAGAGATAGCAGACCGCAGAACACAGGTATGAATAGAGGATGAGCGGGATCATCTCTTCATTGTCCATGCATGGAAAATCCCTCCCTCCCTTGATGTTTTTTTTTTTTCACCCCTGTTATTCTCTGTCTCTCGCTGTGCTTCTGTGTTTGTGAGAGTGGAGAGATGTGGAATGGAATGGAGAGGTTATTGCACCTGTGTGTGTGTGTGTGTGTGTGTGTGTGTGTGTGTGTGTGTTTAGAGAGATGTATGAAGAGACAAAGAGACAAAACGGGGAGGTGGACTGTGTTTTGGCATTAGCATGCTGAGAGTGTCAGCACTCGATGTGCCTCTGTCCCCCTCTCCATCCCTCTCCCATCCCTCGTTCTCTCTCTTTCTCTCCTGCCGATCTCTCTCTCGCTCTCTCTCTCTCTCTCTCGTCAGTGTCCATAGCAATTATGCCATCAAAACACTCCAGCCAAAGAGGATAATTGCATCCTGAGTGCTGGGGAGAGAGTGAGCGGCAGAGTGAGTTAGAGTGTGTGTATGCATGTGTGTGTGTGTGTGTGTGTGAGTGTGTGTGTGTAAAAGAGAGAGAAGGCGAAAGATTCCGTGAGTTAACACACACACGTGTGTGTGTGTGTGTGCAGAGTGAGAGCTCGAGAGGGCCACAGTGCATTACAGTAAGTAAGGTTCTTCACAGCACCGTAGGAGTCATGTGGTCAAAGATCAAAGAATCAGTTTGCTCTGCTAAGTGCACTAAAACATTAAACTCAAAATCAGATCTTTCCCTCACACACTGTTCTATATGTATTCTACAACAGGACATAGATTCATTAATGTTACTTTGTGTTGAAGCATACAGGTCCCCTACATCCAGACCTTTAAAGGATGCATTTAGTAACTATATTCAAGATAATGACAGATGGCTGATTGTTATGTGCCTCTTCTGAAAAATCCTGCATACACCTCCATGCATATTTTGTCTTATCTTTCTCTTCTATTTATTTCATTCCTATTTACCAATAATGGACTTAGTCAGATGCTCTTTTTCTGTTTTCCATCTCTATTACCTCTCTCACACTCTCCAGCTCCCTCCCTGTCACCTTGCCCAAGGCTTTGTTTTGAGTGCACATCCACTTTCTCGCAAAGGGAATCAATAGGCAAACACTTTGGCAGTCCATCGACCCTCGCCAATCTCTCTCTCTCTCTCTCTCTCTCTCTCTCTCTCTCTCTCTCTCTCTCTCTCTCTCCTTCTGGCTGCCAAATTTTTATTCCAGCCGCATTTGAATTCATACTGCAATATGTTTGATCATGACTTATTCAAATGAAGCATTTTCATTATGTCTGGTACTGTGGAAAAGGACGAGGAGTTTATAATGCTGTGCACAAATGGCTAAAACACAGTCACATGCGTTTCCGTGCGCTTTGTTCAAATGACTCATAAATTTTAACAGAGATGTTGTCAGTCATTTGGCTCCTGTTCAAAGGATTCAGTTTCCTATGTGCAGTTGTCACCATTCAGTGGCATATCCAGCCCTCAGCCTAAAACCCATAAGGGGTTAGATAATTGATCTTATTGTGAGACGAGGGAATCTAACAAACATTAGATTTTCCTGTTTCACCATATGAATATTCATAGGAAAATAAGCATGGATTGACTTATTTCGTTTAACGTTATCTTTTGCTGCACATGGCCTACATGAGTGTGCTGTGCTGTGTCATTTCTATTTTCATCTAACCTTTGCTCTAGTATTGTTTTTTTTTTATTTATTCAGATGTTTTATTTATTTATTTATTTGAAACTCAGATCTAGCCGTCGGTTCTCTTTATTAAAAAGGCTTTGTGTCACATTTTCTTGTTTCCATAACAACAGTGGCGGCCGGTGATTGTGGGCCCCCGGTTGGTGTCCCTGAAGTGGAGGAAAGGTGTGGAGTGATTGGAGCATGAAAATAAGCAAGGGCATAGAGATAACATGACTACTTTCACATAGTAAGATGAAGAGGTTTGTTTTCCAGAGCCACGGAAATATCCTAATGAGGCGAAATGTGCGGCACTAAATATCAGCGTGGAGGCAAATATCACTGCAACAGCATCCCAATGAGTCGGCCAATCAGAGATTTTTAAATTCTACTTGTTAGTTTGTAATTGGCCCTCACCTCTGTGCGTTTGGTAACGTGATAATGACATGACACTTTGACAGTCAAACCAGTTGATGTGATTGATGGAAATTTCCCCCAAGCAGAGAGAGAGATCAGGCTCTGGGGTGTGACCACATGGGTGCAGCCCTCGAAATATTTCACCATCCAAATTGCCACTCCACCTTTCACATCTAAATAAATAAATGCATCTATTGAGTCAACGCACAATGATGTGACATCTTGCTGAGGCAGAACTCATGTATCTCATGAAATGGACCTCAAGTCGTGTGTTGACTGTAATAATTACCTAATTATCCTGAATTTTTTGGTTTTTTTCTGCTTATCTGAAGGTTTAAATCCCATCTCTGAGAGGTGTATTAATCATGCAGAATTAATTAATCATATATATATATTAATCATATAGGTTTAAAACGTCATTTAAAACATTGATGTCATCATGTACCCCGTGTGTGGACTGTAATTCCTTACAATACATTCTTTTCTTTTTTTTTTTTAATTATTTATTATTTGCATGTTTTACAAGCCCCAGTCAGAGTCAGTGATTTTTGCCTTTCTGCAGGATTTAAATCCTATCTCTGAGAGGTGTGTTAATGCACACCTAATGAATCATATCTATCTCATGCAGCCTGTGTTTCTCTATTTGTAGATCGAGCTGCAGCATGTGTATTAAGAACTCCAGTAATATGACACCAAAAACATTAATGCCGTTAAGACTATGTGGCCACGATCAGTTTGCACTATGCAATAAATGAGATATTTTGCAAATGCTACTTTTACCGGCTTATAGTTCAAAACGGCAATTTTCACCCATGTATAAAAATCTGGAGAGCTGGTGTTCCTATGTCGAAAACTCGCAAACTTCATGCATCTCTACTCAATAGGCTAGAAACAGCGTCAAATACGCAATGAACGTGTGACAAAATAGTATAGGGCTGAACTAGCTCCCTATCTGTGCGTGTGTGTATGCATGTGTGTGCGTGCATGTGCGTGTGTGTGTGTGTGTGCATGTGTGTGTGTGTGCTGACGGACAGTCCCTCCCTCACACCTCACGCCCACTGGACAGTAAGAGCGCGGTTGGGAAACGGAAGGAATCGCAGCAGCAGGAAACTCGGTGGCACTTTGGCGCTGCTGCTCTGCATGACCACAGGGTGACGGTCGCCTCTTCAGGAATAAACACCACCAGGAAATCATAGTTCAAAGTGACCGCCCGGGCACGCCTGCCTTCACCTACACTGCTGTGTAAGTTATCCTCACAACTGTTTTATTTAACGCTATTTTGCTACAAAACCTGTTTATTTTCCCTTGAGAAATAGCTTTGTTCGTCTCTCGGTGGGTGAATGTGCGACACGGCCAGCGCGTTTAGTGTGCGCCACCGGAATCCGGAGTAGCCCAACACCATACACTTTCAGATTATTAGACCTCATACCCTGCCTAGGAAACTTGTCTTGAAAGATGTCTATAAACACTTACTTTCCCTGTCACTATTTAATGTCAGTTCATAATTACTCTCAGGACGACATTATTATTATTATTTTTTTATTATTGAGGCTATTAGGTTATTCATTCTCCATGGCGGATAAACAGCTTGCCATTCAATAATCGCATGCCATCTGTGACATTTGAGAAGATAATACAAATTACAACGGAGCATTATCTACCAATCTGATTTAGAATAATGGAGGTGATTTAAAAAACAAAAAAACCAAACCCATTTTAATCTCGTTTAGAGCTAAAACAATTATGCAAGTTATGATGCACCATTTCCATTGTATAGCTTTGAAGCTTGTTTGTAGTTGGTGCACTATAGTAATCTCATTAAAAATATTTACCTTTTCTCGTTGTCTCTATGTGTGTGGTAGAGGAGAAAGCAAGGGAGAGAGAAGGATGAGGGATATAGAGTCAACAATCTGAATAAACAGTGGCCACAGCTGTCCATGAGCTGATAACGCACACATGCAGAGAGAGGCGAAAGAGAGAGAGAGAGATGTTGCTGACAAAGATAACAGAGAGAGGCTCACATGCAGTTTTTTAAACACTGACACAAGCAATTTCAATGTCCAGAATTCCAGGCTGAGGAGTCGAGAGGGTGATGGATTGCCCTTCAGATCTTTTCCAGCAGCAGCCGTCCCAGGTGTGCCACTTCGACCTGTACCACAGTCCACCAGAGTCCACCTCCACTGGCCCCATCATTTCTCCTCTTTTGCACCCCAACAGTGCCTCCCAGAGGTGGGGCGGATATAGGCAGGGACAGTGCTTATTCTCTGAACTGCCAGCACATGAGGGGGAGCAGGAGGTGGATGCAGACAGGTTTGGGAGAAAATCAGCTACAGGAGGAACCGCAATTCCACAGTACCGATTTGGGGATAGGAGGAGAGGTTCTGGTGACTGGAGTCAGGACTTTCTGAGAGTGAAGCAACTTAGAGTGGACAGTACCGTAAAGAGAGAGGGAGAGGTGGAAAGAGATGCGCACAGAGGTAGGAGGAGTGTACCTCAATTGGTAAGGGCAGAGAAGAGTGTAGAGGAAAGAGGGCGGAGGAAGGAGAGCAGGGAGGGGAGGCAGCGGCAACGGCGTGAGCTGAAACTCCAGTTAGAGGAAACCAGAGGAAAGCTGCTAGAGCTTCAGCGCAAGGTTTGGCAAGTATATGGTGAACATCATGTAGAGGAAGAGAAAGGAGGAGAAGGAGATGATGGAGTGATGGATGAGACAGCAGAGATGTTCTCTGAAGGAGAAGCAGAAGATCACCTCGGTGGTGGGCTCTATCCTCCTCTGGGCGTTAGCGAAAAAAAACATGAAAGTGCAGGGAATGAGAATTCCGAGGTGTTTCCCGAAACCCCCGCGGACCTGGACCTTGACATGGAGCTGGATGGAGGTGGAGTGTGGCTAGGCTGCAGTCTGGTGCAAGGGGAGTGGGAGAATATAGGTGGCAGTGAGAAATTTGCTCAGGCTTTGAAGCAGGAGCTGTCCAGCGCAGTAGCTCGGGTCATTGACAGGGTTCTCCATCTCTATGCTGAAACTGACCAAACACCACCTTCCACTGCAGTCCTAGCCTCGGAGATTCCCACTAGTAGGGCACTAGACCCAAACTCAGACAAGAAGCAAAGGCCTGGGGTGGCTGCCAGTATGACAGAACAAGCTGAAGCACTGCCACTGGTTGCAAAGAGACCTCAAGAGAAAAGGAACCCCCTAATCCAAGGCAGACACAAGAACCTCCTGATCCCTCAAGCTAACTCCAGCTTACCCCTCTTACCCCAGCCTCATCTTTCTGCACTCTTACCAACGAGGAACAAAGACTCCTTCCTGCCATCCTGCCCTCCAAACCCTCCTCCACTGCCCCTGCCTCTTCTCCATTACACCATGCAGCACCTCTTTACTCGTTCTCTATCCAGCATGCCCCTGCACAAAGACGGGCTACCCAGTGAACCCTTCATGGACTTTCGCTCACACAATCCCTCATTCCCTCCCCTGCCTCTGCTTGGTCAGTTAAACCCACCGCTCACTGATAGAGGCAGTCTACTCCCCTACTCTCATCCTTAACTACCTCCTCTATGTCGAGAGATAGAACCAGGACCCCGTTATAGGAAAAAATCTAGAGGATGCAATAAGGAGAAAGAGAGAAAGAGTCTGTATTAGTATTTTGAGAATTGGAGAGAGTTGAAATTTGAAAATTTAAAAAATTGAGAAAGTTTTTTTTTTTCCAATTTATGTATTAGATTGTAGATGTGTTTGTAGATATAAAAATTATTTTATTTCTATGTGTAAGAATTCATGTTTTATAAAGCTTGATAATTAGTATAACACATTCGTGCTAATAGCTGATATGTTGCTATTATTTTTAATGCAGAATTTGGAACACGTAGCGTTCAGTAAAAAAAAAAAAAGAAAGAAAAATCTACACTGCCATGATTGCTTTTCGGAGATTGTATTTTATGCATAATTACAATTGTGCTTTATTTTTATAATAATAATGATAATAATAATAATAATAAAATTTGATAGTAATAAATAGTAAACATAGTTTATAAGCTATTATAGCAAATGCAAACACTGGATAAAAAAATGAAAATGCTCACCATTAGGCTAGTCAGATATCAATATTCTTGCCTAAAAATCTCACTGTCCTAGTTTCCTACTTATCTTGTGCCGTTGTGTGATTGTTTGTGTGTGTGTCACACATTAGGAATTGAGAGACTTGAGAGTCCTCCCAGAGAGAGGTACAGTAGACTTCTTTCGGTTCGATTACAAGAAGATGCGTCGTTATCCCAGCTCCAACACACTCAAGACTTACTTCCCTGATGTCAAGGTGCTCTGTCATCATCATCACGGGAAAGTGATTCTACAATAATGCTGATGCAAAATATGATGACACATAGTGTTAATTATTTCTAACAATTAATATATTTGTAATGTGCAGAAAATGAAATGTAATACTCCACTAAATAAAATGCCTTTCCAGTACTTGTTAAACCTATTGTGATTAACAGTATTATATATCAGTCGTAGTTCCCAGTGTATCAGTGTGTTTTTACTCTATGGAAATGTGTTTATGTGGTGCTTTAGAAGATTTTAATGAGTCATGATTTAACTCTGGCTTTTTTGTCATTCTCCCCCATAGTTTAACCGCTGCGTCACCTCTCAGCTCATTAAGTGGTTTAGTAACTTCCGGGAGTTCTTCTACATTCAGATGGAGCGTTTTGCGCGCCAGGCAGCTCGTGAGAGTCCTGTCACAGCCAGAGAGAGGGGACTGCGTCTGAGCCGAAACTCTGAGCTCTTTCGCATTCTGAACATGCACTACAACAAGAGCAATGACTACCAGGTCAGAGTGTGTTTGAGTGTGTGAGATTCCCCTGCATTTGTATGAATGTACAAGTGTGTGTGTGTATTATTGTCCTATTATATGTCCAGGTGCCGGACAGGTTTGTGGAGGTGTCTGAAGTGGCACTACGCGAGTTCTTCACTGCTATCCAGAGTGGACGTGATGCTGACCCCTGCTGGAAAAAGTCCATCTATAAAATCATCTGCAAACTTGACAGCCCTGTGCCTGACAGCTTCCGCTTGCCAGGATGCCCCATGGACACACACCGCATGGTCTAAAGATGTTCATGAGCAGTCACTCACACACATGCACACGCATGAACACACACACACACACACACACACACACACACACACACACACACCCACACACACAATCTTATATTGTAAGGATTAATGTGGATAATACACAGACCCATTGACCAAATGGATTGGAGTTGGCATACACACCCTCACACATATTGCCTGATAAGAATCAGTTCAGAAAAGCTGACAAAAATACATGTACATTCAAACACATACACACACTACATGGCAAAAGTTTGAAAGCAAAAATGGCTATGATCAGAAATTGCTGATCATAATGTGTTTATTAAGACAAAGGGATTTGGCTAAATGTATGCAGTAATAATCTACTAACTGGCTCTTAATTTGTTTTTGCATTTTACATTTAAAGTTGAGTTTTACTGCAATACATTATCATACATATGTGATCTCACATTCAGATGCTCCTGAAAAACTGATTCAGGTATGTTACATTAGGCATAAATAGTGAAATTGGACAGTGTTAAAATTCAAAGACCATGAAAGCTTTTCCCATATAGCATGTTAAACTCTGAGCACATCATTGCAAACAAATGAACGATTTTACATAAAGCTCTTTTTGGTAAGACGAAATGTCATTATACACGTTGTGCTGTGCTTGCTTCCGCACTTTTGGCCTGTAGTGTATACACACCTGCTAAAATACCATTTGTATAATCTGAGAGTGAATTAATGGCGATTTATTGCCTTCCAGATTTAAGAGACAGAAATACATATGGCACAAATGAAGTCAGTGGCCTTGTCGACTGTATAAACTCTAAATAGGTCATTAAAGGCATTTTGGAATTCTGGCTATACTGTTCCAGAGAGATAAGCATTGTCTGAAGATATTTAAAAGGCCTTTTCTATTTAACATGCTTATTTACGTGTATTTATCAAGAAAATGACAAGAAAACAACCTTGGCCCTTGATGTGGTTTATTGTAATTTTATATTCAATTTGCTTATTTGTCATAATGTTTGCTATTATGTGGCTGTTTCATAAGACATTGAGTGTAAAAATGTGAATTTTGATGTGATAGTACTACTTGTAATTAAACGTGAAAGTTCAAGCACTTAGACTAGCAGCATTTTATTACATGACTGCAAAACTACTCAAACTCTATTGTCTTCTTGACACTCACACATGATAAATTTTATTATTTCCTGTTTCAAGGATCAGCAAAAATGTGTCTGTGTAGAGAAAGGGGGAAAGGAGAGGAGGAGGAGGGGAGAGGGGGGCGGTCCACACATGCTGCCAGAACAGACTAAAATTTGTCAGTGTGCTCCATAACCTTATGCCCTAGATAAGTGCACTATATATGTTTTGAATTTGTTTGTTTAAACAACCTATGGGATTATTATGCAATTAGATCTGTGTAATTAGCTGTAGGTAAAGCAGCGAGGCTGATTATTAAGTGAATGCTAAATGCATAACCTTATACCGATGCATAGAAAACACTTTACAGTCCAAACAAGCTAAAAGAAGCTAACAACATATTTAAATCTTATTTTAAACATTGCTGTCCCACAGCTCCAGGGCCCAGGTATCAGTCCTGTGCTTGGGTATTTTTCTGTGCATGTTCCTTGTGTCTGTAAGATTGTCCTGCAGGTTTTCCTTTCCCCAAAAACATGCCTCTATGGGGTGAATGTGTTTGTGAATGTGTGTGCATGGTGCCCTTCCATGGACTGGGGTCTCAGGGTGTATTCCTGCCCAGTGTTCTGGGGATAAGCTCTGGATCCTTCACCACCCTGATCAGGATAAAGCAGCCACTGAAAGTGAGTGAGTGAGTCAATCATGCACCAGATATCATGAATTAACCTAAATTTTTGTAATCAGTTTGCATGACTGGGACACACCACAGGTTATAGCAAGACAACATGAACAGGATTTCATAGCACATTTCTCTTCTGTAATATAGCCATTTTCTTTGTAAAACAGTTCTGGTGTGAAATGTGGTTTAAAGGATTCAGTTATCCCTCATGGAATGATTGAACTGCGAAAGATGACATGGTAGCAGTGGATAATATTTTTCTGTTCCTGTGCATACTGGTGACGTTTAAAAGCTAGTAAAATGTCATTGCAGTTTGCTGCAGGATTAGATTTAAACAACAACAACAACAACAACAACAACAACAACAACAATTGTTTTTAAATGGTTGACACTGAGGGACCGTGCACAAAATAGATTTCAGATTGTCTTTAAGATTATTTTTGAGGTGTCGTGCTAGTGCTCGAGGACAATATCTTCTTCAGATCCAGAGTTAGCTACATCTGGAACAGTAAGTGTAATCGCCTGACAGGGAGCGCGAGCCAAGGCGCAATGGAATAACAACTTCATCCTGTAATTCTGCAGCCAGTTCAGGCATGTTCTTATGAGCTACACTCAATTCTGCGACACACACTAAAGGTTAACTTTATCCCATTATAGCTACTTCAAGTCATTGCGTTTAGCATTGATTTAGTCCTAGAGATGTATGAACTGACATATTAATAGATGAAATATCTGTGTAAGCAGGAGGTCACTAAATACAAATTCATTGTATCAACGATGGTGTAAAAATCATATTGAGACCATTACTGAGAAATCTAATCAGTTTTTTTTTTTTGGTAGGAATTCGCCATCTGTTCTGCGTCCTGCTCATCCCTGTCCCGCGGTGTGCATGTGTGTGTGTGTATAAGTGTGTATAAGTGTGTGTGTGTGTGTGTGTGCTGGGGATGTTGTCTGTGTGGAGCGCGCGGTTCCTGTACTCGTGACTCGTGATGGCGCTGCCGCGGCTGCTGCTGCTGTTAGAGCTCGCGCTTCACGCCTGTTGCTTCATCTGCGGAATCATCACCGCCGCCTCCGTCACTCTCTCTCAGGTAAAAAAAACAAACAGCATTTTAGCAACATTTAGTTTTATCGGGTTTTTTTTTCCTAAAGGCGTTGTGAATTGCGCTGTGGTGTTACTCGTGACGCGTCTGTCAGTGTGAAGCAAAAATAAAGTGAGTAAAAAAACTTTCCTGACCAAAAGGACAAACTGTAGCCAAACTCTCTGTTGTATAAAGCCAGTTTTATCCTGCAAAAGCTTCCCCTCCCCCCTTCTGTTACAATGCCTTTTCTCTGTACATATGCGTGTTTTAAGGATACTATATGACCAGTAGTTTTTGCTGCATAGCAAAAAAGGACGCATTAAAACTCAAACGTTTCAGTTGAACAAGGAAAAGCTCACGGGAGGGAGCATTAAACTGTCCTCGTGTGTCATATGACTAGTGAAAACATTCCAGGCATGTGGGGTATTTATAAATTAGCATAAGAGGATTAGGCATTAACGCAAAAGCCATGTGAATATGGCGGGCAGATTACACAGTCCATGTTCTTAGTAGGTGCACAAACAAAAAATTCATGTCAAAATCGTGTGAACGTTGTGTTGAGAATAAGGAAGCAGATCGAAGCAGCGTGTCTCATGTAGTCTCTTCCGCCTCTGCCCTTTGGACTTGGTCATGTGACCAGCTGTCGCTTTGTTTCTGTGTGACGTCAGATGAGTGAAGAGAAGCAGTGTGTGAGATTTCGCTTTCACATCGTCGACACAGGGGAGTTCCAGGCATATAGCACAATGGCTTCCTGTGATAGTCTTAAAAAATAACCAGAAAACAACCTGAAATCAAAATGAAACTTGTTTGTTTGTTTATTATTTTGGGTAATTTTTTTCCCATCAAAAATAAAGCAATAACTATAAACTTCATGTGATTTTTATTTTATTTTTTACTTCAAATCAGTATTAATCTGACTCTGACTGACTTTGACCTTCACACACAGGGTGATTTTTCAGGGAAGTGTATGCTGTACGGCTCTGTGCGCTTCAACATTTCAGAAATTGATGTCGTCTGGTCCAGCGCTCCTTCTCTCTGTTACTTTGTGTCGGGCATCTCGGTGTGCGTAGCTGTCTTCTGCTTTTCCACCACCCTCTACTGGGTATACACGAGCTGTGTGGATGGAGAGGTCAAAAGGTGAGAGGTTTATTTGTTGCCTGTTAATAAAGAGTCTGAGTCATTAAAATATACAGGAGTATTAGCAGTGCCTCACGTAGACATCCTTCTAAATGAAATCTTTCAGGCAACATGCACCACAAGATACATAATGCATGCGAAGCTTTTAGTAGTGGAACTTGTGTGGTTGCTTGTCAGTTCTCACACGTGCATCTCCTTCTGCTTTAAGAGAGAGAATATGGATGACTCTCTCAATACTTGTAAGCGGAGTCTTCCTCTTCTTCCTCCTGGTGACGGGATGCATCCTGAAAGTTGGTCGAGACAAACTTTGTGAATCTGTGGTCAAAGCAGTGACCACTATAACCAGGTGAGAATAAGACATCTCAATTATTTGAGCTCTTTTCTAGAAAGTCTATAATTGGCCAGGAAAGTGCTTGGCCTGAACAGAAAAAAAAGTAGTTCTTGGTCAGTGTAATGGCTGTGTGATTGTGTGCTTGCAGGTGTGATCAGGCCCAGAGCGTGACATGGAAAAGCCCTTTGATCGGGTCAAGTTTCTACACCAAACTACACAATGCTGAGGTATGTTGCCACATCTCTCCTGATTTAACCATCCGAATGTTTGATTGTATTGCCTCCTCTCACAGTGGTACTGTTCCTCTTCTGTGAATACCACTTTTAGTTACATTTAAATATAAAATAACTTGGTCGTTTTGTGTATCTTGTATTTGGACTGTATCTTGATGTGGATTGTACCCACATGTGTGTCGGATCACCTCCTGAAGTGGTCTGAGAGGTTTGGTTTGATTGGATTTGAATCTGTAGCAAATAGAAAACAAAAGCACTCCATTTCTCAGCTAGTGGTTTCAGCCCATATTCAATTTAAAGTCTTATGATCTTGCATCCTATCTTTTAAGAATTCAGGTGTGCTCAGTGCGTATGGGATGTGGTGATTGTACTGGGGTGGAGGAATGAATAACAACAACAACAACAANAGTAGTAGTAGTTTAATGTCAAATTAAACATATTGTTATTATTATTGATATCTGGAATAAACTTTCAGTATACTTAATTATACTAATTGGCTAATCCTTAATGAATCCTTAAACTGAAATTATGAGACTCCATGATCAGTGTTGGAAAATACTGATTATAAAGTATGAAATATTATTTTATTTTACTTTATGGGTCACAATTGCATTATTAAAAACTATAGGTTATTGCATTTCCTATTGCAAAGTCAATTCAGAAATCATGTATAGTGTGGATAGTGCGTTGAACTATGTATTTGCACACCTCAGACAGGCCAAAAGCTATTATCTACTGTTATTTATCCCCATTAACTCATGAGTTCACGCTGGTGTGGTGATGAGCCACCCACACATTCACACTCTTGTCAGACGCAGCAGTAATCAGAAGGTTTTTCACATGTGTGAGAAAATGTTTGCTGTTCTTTTGCTTAACCATTTTGTATTATTCTTTCATTTTGCATCATGTTTTTGTTCCTTCCCTGCTTTTCACTGCCTGTTCTCAGGTCTGCCTGGACTAACTCATTTTAACATAAATGTGTGAAAATTTCATTATGATTTTTTTTTTAAACTTAATTATTTTTGTATTCATTATCATCTCTCGTGCTCTGTCACTCAGACTGCAGTGTGGGTGAATTTCTTCAGCTGGATAATAGTAGTTGTTCTGGTGGTGGTCCAGCGTAGATGGGGCTCTGAGTACAACACTCGGGAAGCGGAGCCCGGAGCCAGTCCTTCTGAAACAGAACCCTTCTTCAAACGGCCAGGACACCCCAACTGAACACACACAAGATGGCACAGGCACTGTGGCATGCGCACATTGAACACACAATGAGCCAATCACAGATTGAGATAAACACACACACACAGATGCAGGCACAGTACTGGTTTTGGCTACCTCGGTCAGTGGTCGTGGTTTTGCTCCCCAGTGGTATGAGGCTTTGTTGCCATGGCTACTGACCAGCAATTGGCAGCAGTAGCTTGGCAGCTAAGAGAGTGAGGTTGCCAGATTGGTCTTACTGATTCATATTGATCTAAACGCAAATTAAAATGCACAAATCTGACTGGATTAATGAGTACACTTCCTGAGTAAATGGATAACTTTTATGTGACATGCTTCAGTGTCTGATAAAAGCTTTGGGATGTGGTAAAATTCCAGAAGTAGTACCAGAGGTAGTATTATAGTATAAGTAAATGGAAGACAGAATGGAACAAATAAGTGCCTTGAGACATACATTATATTATAATGGTTTTACAGTGCTGAAACTTAAAAAGTTTATGGGTACCCTTTGTGTGTTTATAACACATTAGCTCCATCTGCTGTCAGTTTTTATCAGTTCTTATACCGAAAGTCCAGATGTTCAGCACAATTGTTATTTTTCCACTATATAGTTATGTTGTTGCAGAATGTACCTATATGCTAAGAGAGTGTTCCTTGCTTTCAGATTAACAGGATGCTGTTAATGTTAATGTGAAAATCTGATTTTTGTGAAATTTGCATAATTGTGAAAAAGCAGGCAGGGGGGGACATAAACTTATCCATGGGTTTATGATAAGACTTGTGTGCTGGTTGCCAAAACCATGTCACTGCCCACAGCACTAAATTAATCAAGTACAATGGCCTTCCTGCTTTTCCCACACATAAAGACAAGATGTTTTATTGGTTTATTAACTTATAACTTATATACCGTAGTCCTCCTTGTGATCATTGTTTTTATCTGTCCAGTTGTATTCTGTGCCATTCTGAATATGTGAAAAAAATTTTCTTGATCTATGCAATTTATTGCAGACCAACAAGCATGGGATATCATCAGGATATTGCCTTATTAGTTTTCCTTCATGTATTTTTTATTAAATGAAAACATAAAATGATTTTTATCAAACAAAAATTACGTCTTGAAGCTGCTTTACATATTTTGTTTATGTAAGTAGGCCTATATAGACATCTCAGATATAATCACTGAATAAAAGTAAACCAAATCACTGGCTCATGAGCTATTTTTAACAACTTAGCTTTAAGGTTTAAGCAACATATTGTCGCACTTCTGATTTTTTAATAATTCACATGACTCAAGGCATAATTAAGGTTAGGATTAGTTAATGTTCATATGCTAATGTTCTTACAACTTCTTTTGTATGAAATCAAACACAATTCACCTGCATCACCCCATAATTATTTGAATCCATTAGGCCTTGGTGAAATATAAATTACTCCTAGTACTGCGTTATTATAATATAATGTGAATAGCAGAGTGTTGGCAGTAGTAGCCCAGTGGTTCAGGTCTGGAGCCTACGGTTTGACAGCACTACTTCATGCTTTCCTTTATTCACTGTTTTCCTTAACATCAGCTTTATATCATTCACATACATTTGCTGCCTCTATATAATCTCTAAATCTGTTGGTCCCCATCATTTCTCCTTCCTTTCTCTCCGTAGCTTGCCGAGATTGCGTGTCTGTCTCACAGGCCTTGTAAGCATGCTTAGTGTCTGCCAGCTCCTGCATATGAATACGCAGACATACTATGAATTGGCATTGGTCATCACCTGTGCAGAGATAAGAGAGTAAGACATGAAGAGAGATGGAGGTGGACAGAGTGGTGAAGGGAATAATGACAACTGAGGGGACTTAAATAACAGAACAGTGAGCCAGACATTAGCAGGTATGAAGTAGCCAAAAACCTCAGATAAACTTACGGTGAGTTAATAAACATTGATTGTAATGATAAGGTGAAGCAGACATTCAGTAAATATTTGTGTAAGAATAAGAATGTAGTAAGTGAGAAAACAAGTAGTTTTTCATTTTACGTTCTGCCTCCCATTCATTTTCAGGTGAGGAGAATGGGGAAAAATTTGAGAATATCAACAATAACAATTTCTCTTTCACAAACAGTAGTATTTTTTTGGCACACATCAACACAAACTGATATAAATGTTTATATTTGATTATATGGTATATATTATATATAAGGAGCCAGCGTGAAGGAGCTTTACTTACGTTTTGAGAGAGAAAGCAAGACAAGTGAATGTGACAAGTGAACACATGCATAGGACCTAAGGTCATTTCTCCACCTGTTTTAACTGTTGTTTTCTCAGACAGCCCGGTGTATGTACTTCTACTAGCTTTTATTATTTGCATGGTTATTTTTGTATACTGATAGAGCCTTTTTAGTTGTCTATATGAACTCCTTCCAGCTTATTAAGCTATAAGTTGTACATTAGTACAATCAAGATGGACTTACCTTATGACTCCTCATCATCATTATCAGTCAGGGTATCCAAGAGTAAAACAGCAGTGTTCATTTGGGCTTGAAGTGTTAGAAAGAGGCTTACTGAGGCTTACTGAGGCTTGAAGCTTTTAACAGTAAATTCCAAAGATAAATCCTACTCAGCAACTCTGTAGTGGCCATTCCCTGCAACACAGTGTTTGGATTTGTTCTGCTTCAATCACTTATTCTAACACCTGAAACAACCACATGGTCGCTCAATAACAATTCGGACAAGGACTTGAGTGACTTGTGCATTTGCAGAAGAATGTACAGATGACACGAGAATGTGATCTGCACTCTCACCAGTATCTAGATATATCCAGCTAATCACATTTTACTATAACTTACCTTAATGTTAGTTCCTTAATGTAGTAGTGGCAGGTATATATTACTATTATACTTTTTCACAGTTTCACACATGGCAAAGTCATACCATTGTCAACAAATCATGTAAATACTGGATTAATACTATATGAAAAATGAAATAGAAATCATGACATAAGACAGGTGCTTTAAATCAAGCAGTCTGATTTTATTATAGCGTACATAATGTCATTATCAGTTATTATCATCATAATGTCCTTAACCGATACCTATCAAATCAACAATCTTTGCTACAATAGAACAATTTGCATCATTGTATGATGTTTGAGGTGTTAAAGTAGCTATTCACTTGCTATTTGAGTTTGTTTACTTTAAAGGGATAATGTATAGGCTATCCATCCATTCAAGATGAATCATACTGCACAATCACTAAGAATGTTCAACACATTCTCCCAGAGTGGAAACTACTGTTTCCGCTGGGCTACACACAGATTTGAAAGCAACTGAAACTGTTAGATTTACTGCTTCACAGTTTTGTCCCCCCCATAAGCCTTGAAATGGAGTTCATATTGAACAACTTCACACATTTCTTTTAAACATCTACATACATAAACACATTCAGCTGCCTGACTCCACAACCACACATAACAATTGTTGTCTGCACTGGAATGTTAATTAGTCAACTCAAGTTTAGTCAAATCTAGACTTGTAAAGTGTGGCTTTAGTTTAAAGCCTTTACGTATGTGGAGCAAAACCTCTCATCCAAATGCTTGTGGTATATCTTTCTCACTGTGATTTCTCATTAAAACTTCAATGGCAGTCAACATTCATGATGCAACACAGAACATACTGAAAAGATTGCCTTGATATTATTTCCTTCTTTGATTTTCCCCAAATATGGTATCCTATGAGTGCCACTAGGAAGTGTGCATCTGCCTAGCCTGCATGTTTTAATGAGAGCATGTCCATTCACATGACTGAGTGAATGACTATGAGTGGATGTGTTTGAAACTCTAGCTATCAGTAAAGCTTAAGCTTAAAACATCTCTTTTTTTTTTTGAGTGAGAAAACTTGAGAAACATGTGAAACTGCCAAATAATTTCTGCTTATCCTCTGACAAACAATAGAGCTTGAGAAGTGACATATTGCAGCTGTAGTATTAGTCCCAGATCCAGAAGCACGGAATATAGAAAGGCATCAAATATACATAAAAACAAATGTAGCATGTAGGACTGAGTGACTGGAAATATGGCTTTATGAGCATCTGTGCAAAAATAAAAAATTGTTTGGTAAAAGTATGTCCTATATACAAAATGGATATAGACTGTGGCCACTGATATATACAATTATTAGCAATCAGTGAGTATTTCTTGGCACACTAACCATTTTCATTAATGATTAGCTGGTTCATGCTCATGTGACACAATATGAGAGGCAAGTACAGAGGCTATGATGGAAGGCAATGTGTTGTATGGTTGCACCATAAAGTCCCATAAAACAAGGTGTCTGTGTGAGGCATAGTAGCTGAGCAAAGCCCTTCATGAGGCAAAACTGGTGATACACTACAGAACAAATAAACTTACTAATATAGCAAATATACCCAAACCATAATGTGCTTCACTATAGTGCTGTGATAAAGTGATGTGGTAAAGCTTCCAGCATAGAGAACATTCTCCACATTTTTATGCTTCTCATCGCAACTAAGTGCCGAGCCATTTCATGTCCAGAATATAGCTTTCTCATTTTAAATGAGACGCCTTGGTCCAAACTATACAACAGAGGTGAAACACTCCTTCCTAAATGAGCCAAAGCTCCAAAACATGTTCAACAGGTCATTATCTCCCAAAGTCAACTTGCTTCGACCAAGCCTCATCAAACAGCATGCAAAGCAAGAGTATTTGAGGATGTTAAGACCAGCCTAAGCTGGATAGATGGAGGTCAGAAAACAGGGTTGTGGTGTTTCCTTTACTGAAAAATGGGATACGCTGTATTTGCAAGTCTGTTGTTAGCGCACAGGCTGAAGTGACGTTAAGTTACATGCACACCTGTGGTGTCTTACAGAAGACTGTGATCCATTTGGGGTCCAAGGCTGCAGTTTTGGTGATTCTGTTATACCTGAAGATTATATGTCTATCATTAGCAATTACTTGATACTGGAAAACCAGAAATGCTTGTATTATGAGATATGATTTCTGTGATGCATTTACTTCAGAAAGTGTACAGAGAGATTTTATTTAATTATTTATTTGTCTGTTTCTTTCTTGGTGTTTCTTTCTTGGTCATCTTCCTTCAATAATATCCTTCCTTTTGGAGTATGACAAATGGAGAATGAACTTATTGAGTATCTGTCACTTAATTTTATCTGACTTCTCTCAATCTTGCATAGATATAATGAGTCATATTTTCCACCCTACTTTACATAGCTTTTCTACAAGACTACCAGTTCCTACTGTTCCTTATCCCTCACTAGAAAAACAATGATACCTCTATCTTTATATAGCCATCCTCCCATTTTCTCCTTTTTGGGGAAGTCGTACCTCTTGTTTAAGAGATGTCCTCTCCTGAGTGACAACTCTCCTCTCCATGCACTATTAACACAGGGAAGAAAAAAGCATCCTGATATGCAGGAGGTCGATCCCTTTCGCCCTCTCTCCCTTCCTCTCTGTTGCTATCTTCAGGCTGCTCTGCTTCCTCTTCTTGTCTTTCTCTCTCCTCCTCCCCAGCCTCCTCGTTTCCCTGTTCTTCTTCCTCCTCCCCTTCTCCCTCTAGCACCCCTCTGCTCTCCTCATCCTGTCTTGAGCCCAAACCAAGAAATCCTCCACCTCCTGCTCCTGCACCACTCCCCTCCTCCCCTCTTCCTCCTAGACCTCCACCCACACTGCGGGAATGGAACAGAGATGTGGGACGTGTGGCCTGGAGACGACCCAGTGAAAAACCACTTCTGCTTAGAACAAGCCTGCCTGGACCTCCAGCAGCACCTCCCGCTCCGCTAGCTCTCATGCCAGCCACAGTGCCAGTCAGCAAGGCAGCTGTTGGGCCTCTCAGCCTGGAAGGGAGTGACATGCTGCTAGTGGACCGGCGACAGCGAGGGCAGCTCTGTAGTAGGTAGGCTGAGGCAAAGGCCACAGGCAGCGTAGGACCTCCCGTGTTGGAGTTTGCCCCAGCAGGAGGGGGGTTAGTGCCTTGGTTACCATCTGAGCCAGGATCCATCAGTAGTGCCTCAGAATAGCTTGGAACCATCTGCTGATTGCAGCGAATGTGCCACTCAAGTTCCGTCATGTCAACGGTGTTAACCCGGGAAATGGCACGGTAGCTCGATCCGATGGCCCCTCCTCCAGGTCCATTTACATTCTCATTGATTCCCCCATTCTCGCTTCCGTCCCCTCTGCTACTGTCATCTTCATCACCGAACAGCTTTTCTACATGGTAATGCACATATGCAGTGCGATATTCTGCCACAACACGAAGTGGCCATGACAGCAGCAAAGCTGAGGCAAGCCAGAACACCCTCCGGCGCGCATACCAGGGCTGCCGAGCGGGGTCAGGGAAAGCCAGCATATGTTCACGGAAGTCTACATTTTTCAGGTGCATTCCCTCCCGTGCCTCCATGTAGTCATCTAGGCCTTCGTTTTCCCCAAAGAACCGTGCACGTTGTGTGAGGTAGGCAGCCTCTGCTCGGGCACTGGAGAAACTAAAGCACTTCGTAAAGCGCAGACGTACAGCTGGATGCTCCATGAGGCCCCTTAGCTCCTTTGAGACATCTTTTACACCCAGTCTGGCATAGTCAAACTCTGAACTTGCCGCATGCGTGTTGACCCGTTCATGGTACACCTGTGTGGTGGTATATGCGTCTCCATTGCGGTAGCGTGTTACCTGTCTGGTCCTTCGAACATAATGGTAGCTGATGGCCTTCCACCAGATACATGGTGTAGCCTGCTGAAGTCTCTGCACACGCTCGTACACCTCAGCAACCTCTGCTTGAGCCAGCATGGCAGTCTTGGAGTAGCAGTGCCAGCACTCCACCAAGTAGACCACATATAGCATGGCCAGAAAAGCCAGCGGAATGTAGACATAGCCACTTGAGCAAGGGCTGTCCAGAGCCAACTCATCAGGGCTGAAAGCATTAGCAGCAGCTGATGTTGTAGACTGGTCTTCATTTTCCAATACTGTAGCTGCAAGCTCTACGGGGACTGTGAGGACAGGAACCTTGCATAATCCGCACCAGGTCAGTGTGCCAAAACATCCATACATAAGCAGCGTGAGGAGAAGACACTTCCAGTGTGACTCCCGACACAGAGAGCTAGCCAGAGACTGCTTCACTGGACGTTGCTGTGGAAGAGAAGAAAAGGGATGGAAAGACAAGAGAAAAACAGAAAAAGGAATTTAACATCTTGTTATGATCTAGAGGGACAGACATGTGAGAAAAAACTGTTGCAAGCACACAAGTTTATTAATAAGATACTTTATATACTTTAATCAACACAGGCTCTTTTAGCACGATCTGTGTACATAAATGTAACAGGCAGTTTACTTTGAGTAATCTGAGGTTGTTGATAAGGTAGATCACTTCTCTTTAACCTAATGTGTGAATGTTTTTGAAGTTTGCTACATTTCTAATATTGACTTACAGGAAGAATTGGGTTGAAGAATGGGTTGATGAAGCTGCTTCTTCATCAGCCTAAAAAGGTGCCTTTAATCAGAATTTAAAGTAGTCTCTTATTTATCCCTTAAATTAGCCTACTGATGAGGCCAGTCACACATTTCCCATTCCGGCAAGAGACAGCATTTTCTGCTGCCACCCAGTATAATGGTCAATAATAGTGTAACTCTGATCCCACAGGGAGGAAGAAACAGTGTTCATGTGCTCTGCCATAGCCTCTGATAATACAGTCACATCTCCCAGAGGATTTGCCACAGTACACCATGAGAAAAAAATGAAAAATTGCCAATCAATTATTTACAGCTTGTGCATATAAAATTTCTGAAGCCTGCCATCCCTCTATTTAAAGATAGAATGCATCCATTTGATCTATAAACAGCAAATGAACAATAATGAATATTTTTCATCAAAATCAAATAATCAGCCCAGCTTGCCCATACCAACTGTAATCAATATAAAACCTAAAAATACACAAAATTTCACATGAAACATTCAGCACAATAATGTTGTTTTTCCTTCATTAAAACCTACAAGTTAAGCTGGCTATGCAGAAATACAATCTTTACTGGCAGCCAGTCAGCTATCTAAGCATTCAAATGGTATTATTTTAGCTCCAAGATTCTCGGCAATTTCATGATCTCACCTGAAAGGCAATACGAGGATAGCTAAAATGTTTCAGTAGGGGATATGATTACACTTGGAAAGCTGCATTGTGGAGTGTAAAGTCATGCATGATTGGTCTTGAGGAGAGTGAAGCCATTAGAAACCAGAAACCAGAAACTTAAAGCCAATGTAATCATCATTAATCTCAATGCTTTGTATTACTATGATGTTAGACAGTAATATTATCTGCATTTTCTCCAGTATCTTTAGTGACATACTGGTTGCTTCAAGTCTGGTTTATCTCTGTTACGGTGTCTGTTAAGTAACGTTACTCTAACATCAGTGAAAGCAGTAAAGCAAGAGAATTAAATATTTGAAATCGTACTGAACGCAATTAAAAAACAATCACAGATCAAAAATAGTGAGAAAGCATATGACACAGAAAGACAGAAAATAAGTGAGACTGAGAGTATAGCAGAGTGACAAGTGTCCCAGGGAAATGCAGATGCTCTGTTAGTATCTATTTTCTGTCTTTTCTTTAGCAAATTTCCCTCCCATTTTCTCCTCAATTTGGTCACCTGCCAATTCCCACCCACGAGTCAGATCTCCCCATGATACGACAGTTACCAACCGGGGAGGGTGAAAGCTAATACGTGCTTCCTCCTAGACATGTAAGGCCAGTTGCAGTTGTTCAAACTGCTGCTCATGCTGTGCCACAGGGCAGCATAATACACTCTGAGGAAAACATTATCTGTCCTCTTCTGCATACATGAGCTCACAGGCACCACAACTGGCTAGTGTCACTGTGATTGACAGGGGATAGAGAAAGTAATGCCAACCCTGAGAGAATTGCCAATTTTGCTCCCTTGGCTCCTGGTCATGGATGGGTGTAGCATTGTCAAAAAAAAGGGCAGATGTTTTTCTGTTGTACCACTTGGGAGCCCTCTCAGCATTTTTACAGAGCAACGTCAAGAACCTGAGGGTATCATGGCCACAGACTCACAGAAACTGGACAGTTGAAGACTGGAAAAAGACATTTTCCAGATTTTTCTTCCCTATTCTTCAACTGCCCAGTTTCAGTGAGCCTGTGCCCATGTTTGCCTCAGATTCCTGTTCTTGGCTGACAGGAGTGTAACACATTGTGGTCTTCTTCTGTTGTAGCCCATCAACCTAAAGGTTCAAAGTTTTGTGCATGCTGAGATGCTTCTCTGCTTACCACGGTTGAAAAAAGTGATTATATGAGTCTCTATATCCTTCCTGGCAGCAGAAACCAATCTAATCAACAAGGCATTTCCACCCACAGAACTGTCAATCATTCAATGTTTTTTGTTTTTCGCATCATTTTGTGTAAACTCGAGAGACTGTCGTGTATGAAAATCCCAGGAGATCAGCAGTTTCTGAAATACTCAATACTCATCTGGTACCAACAACCATGCCATGGTTAGAGTCACATGTTTTCCCCATTTTTTATTTGAAGTGAACATTAAGTGAAGCTCTTGACCTGTATCTGCATAATTTTTTTGCTGCATGATTGACTAATTAGATGTTCCTTAATAAAGTACACGGTGAATGTACATTCATGGAACACTTTATTAGGAACACTATACTAATACTGAGTAGGGCCTCCCGTTGCTCTCAAAACAGTATCAATTCTTCATGGCACAGATTCCACAAGATGCTGGAAACATTCCTTTGAGATTCTGGTCCATGTTGACATGATTGCATCATGCAGTTCCTGCAGATTTTTCAGATGCACTTTCATGCTGCGAATCTCCCGGTCTATCACATCCCAAAGGTGCTCTACTGGATTCAGATTCAAGTCAATTCAATTTTATTTGTATAGTGCTTTTAACAATGGCCATTGTCACAAAGCATCTTTACAGAAATATATAAATTCAGATCCAGTGAGAAGGCCACTGAAGAAAATTAAACTCATTGTCATCATGAGTCCAGTTTGAGACGACTTTTGCTTTGTGACATGGTGCATTATCATGCCAGAAGTAGCCATTAGAAGATGGGTCAATTGTGGCCATAAAGGGATGCACATGGTCAGCAAAAAATATTCAAACAGGCTGTGGCATTCAAGCGATGATTGGTATTAATGGGCCCAAAGTGTACCAAGAAAACATTCCCCACACCATTACACCACTTCCACCAGCCTGGACTGTTGACACAAGTCAGGCTGAGTCCATGGATTCATGCTGTTCGTGCCAAATTCTGACCCTACCATCCGTGTGCCTCAGCAGAAATCAAGATTCATCAGACCAGGCTATGTTTTTCCAGTCTTCAACTGTGCAGATTTGGTGCCCACTGCAGCCTCAGCTTTCTGTTCCTGGCTGACAGAAGTGGAACCCGACGTGGTCTTCTGCTGTTGTAGCCCATACTCCTCAAGGTTTGACATGTTGTGAAGATGTTGCTAATAAAGTGCTCCGTGAGTGTATTATTGAAATGAGACTGCTCCTGTAAAATCCAGTGAAATAAGCAAGATAATCAGGGGAACATCTGCAACAGTTTTACTTACAGTACAACAGACTTTCGAACACCTCAAAAGTTTAGTTTCCCCTCATATTTAATTAGATATACTGAGACAAATAGTGATCAATTTCTAAATTTTTTACATTTTTAGTTACAACAGTTAAATCACATTTAAATCACAGCCTACAATTATCTAAGTCTTTTTACTTTTAGCCTGTTTGACTGATCTGGGTTGAAAACTGAATAGGTTTATTTCAATCTGAATTACTCATAAACAAGCAGGCCTATAAATAACCTGTTCTCTTGGTAAAAAGATCAGGAATAGAACGCGCTTTGGTTTAAAAAATAGCCTAGTATTGTACACATATAAATAATGTTGATGAAATAAATATGTGCTGAGTGGGTCAGTGGAATTTATTATACAGTTAAAGGGGTCCCTGGCTACAAAGCTTCAGAACCTCTGCTCTATGGCATCTTATATACATCTGAAAAACTAAAAAATTAACATTAAAAAATACTAAAGCAACACAGCAAAGTAACAAATTCATCTTGTAAATCTTTTTTACACGCTTATAGTGGAAAATGGACTACATGCACGTAGAAAATAGTTGTTTTCCAGGTAGTTTTGTTGAGGTTTGCCTACAACTGCTCTACACTCTTAACAGCAAATTAGCCTACAGGCCTGAATGAAACTGTAACATGTTCTCGGACGGTGAATCCTGAAATGCTCACACTTAATGCTCAAGACTTTTATGGTTTTATAATAAGTTAATGCAGTAGGGCTATTAGATTTCAACTGGCATTTAGTGAAAGTGAAGAAAGGTTTTGTTGGTATGTTTATAAAGACGGGAGAAAGCGGCTGAAAGATAGCAGCGGGAGTCTGTCTTCAGCGTACAGAGAACAGCGATGCTAATTCTCCAGGGTCATCCCTATCCTACCTGTAAGCCAAATTTCTCATCCACAGTTGACACAAAAGCACGTTCTGTTTCGGGAAAACGAGCAGAAAGAAGGCAGTATGTGATGATGAATAAATACGGCAGCGCGTTTCCTCCTCACTGCAATGCAGGAGCGCGGTGAGGATGCTGAAGGGGACACGCATCACGAAGCAGTCCGTCCCCGTGTTGTGGACCATTTTAGCTCCCTGTTTACGTTTGTGACAATGAACACCTCCAAGTGCTAATGCAGCGCACTGGACTCTCTGTGACAATAAAACTGCTTTGGTTGTAAGTCCTACCCAGCGCAATGGCCATTCATCGCATGTCCCTTCCCAAAACAAACCAGCCTCACCTCTTCCCTGGCAGTCCCGGCCAGAATGGGCTCCTCTCCGTCCGCCGCGTCCTGCATTATTCCCGCTCAGCGTTCCGGCTGCAGCGGACCCTCACTCAGGAGCAGCCCGCTTTTGGAGCGCTCCGCTCCGGCCAGACTCACCCCATCCGCCGCCTCAGCATCCGCTTCAACACCTGCGCCGCTGCGAGACAAACTGCACTCAGCGCCACTCTAATTTTAAATATATTGTCCTTCACACGATCCGTAAATGCAATTTCTCGAATCGGACCATTCTATGCAGTCTCCAGTCTGCATCCCTTTATTTTAACGGCGTGTTATAACGAGGATGCGGATGTGGAGGTGAAGCTGTTTACGCCTGCTAAAGGGTGGCGAGGGGAAGGCTGGATTAATTAATTAAATAAATTAATGAATTAATCTCCGATATTAAAAGAGGGAAAAAAAACAGCATAGACTGGCTATTGCAGTAGTAAAATCGGATAAGTTAAAACAAAATGCCTACAAGAGATAATGCGCTGTATTTTTTTTCTCTCTTCTTCTTCTTTTTTTTTTTTTTGGTATGATGCTGCTCTCCTTGAACACGTCATCAGAGGTCTCCCTCCGCTCTCCTGGCCTATGGAGGAACAATAGACACACATGGGATACGGCCAAACCCACATACTATACCCTACTAAAGGTGAGGGTATCACCGGTAAGATATTCTGACATACTAATTAATACAATAGTAAGTGGTTTGGGACGTAGCCAGGGAGACTTTCCTATAAATTATATCCTTCTGTACCCACTGACGTCATCTACCTGTCTAGCCTTTACTCAGTGCGACCATGATTTCCTCACAATGCCCCGCTCGGCTAATGCCAGAACTGTCTTTACTCCCCACACACTGTGCTTCAGTGAGTAAGTGCATCTCCTCTCAGCAAGTTTGTACATAATGCCACGGGTAAACAAAAAAAAGGGTGCAAATATAATGAAAATAGACAACAATGTGAAGCAGCAAAATATAGTCACTGTACTCCCTGTTACTTTAACCAAACCATTTTCATATTTCATCCCCAGTAATACAATGATATAGGCTATATGAAATGTAAATCTTTATTTGACACAAATATTTTGCATATCCTCTAAAAATAGGTTAGGGAATAAACAGTGCACTGCATAGCACTGCAGTTTGATGAAGTATGGTAGTGAATACGGTGTGTGGTTATGACAGCGGCCCATCTGTACAGTAAAGCTGATATACAGTCCGGCTAAGAGCTGGCCCAATATTTCTGGAAAAAAAGAAAGAAAACGGCATCCATGAAGGGTCACATTATTTTACAGCTGTGAAGCCTACACACTTCATATCTTAAGGCACAAAGGTAAAACCCCCACACAGAATAAATATATTGTAAGGTGAAAACAGTCTCTGTAGGTATCCATTAGTTTAATACTGTTTAGGACTTTAGTAACAGGAAACCAATTGAGTTATTATTTTAGCTGTCTACTACAGTATAAGGGAGGTGAAATTAAACAATGAATATGACCTCACAGTGCAGACTTTCAGCTTTAATTTGAAGGTATCTACATGTAATTTGTATATGTATATTCATACATATTCATACATATACAAATTACATATAATATATACAGTAACTATATAATTATATACTGTATGTATTATATGTAATTTGTAATTGGACAATTGGCTGCTCAGCTGTTCCAGGTGTATTATTCCATCATTATTTCTCTTGTAAGTAAGCAAATAAACAGTTTAGTGTTGACTTCAAGTATGACATTTGCATTTGGAATCTCTTCCTATTAACTCTCAACATGAAGTCAAAAGAGCCGTCTCTGCCAGTGAAGCAAGCTATCATTAGGTTGGAAAAGAAAAAGAGTGGAGGAAAGAAAAAAAACAAACAAAAAAAACCCACATCATCAAAGGGATAGCAAAACCATTAGGTGTGGCAAAATAAATTATTTGGGACATTCTTAAAAACAAAGAACACACTGGTGAGCTCAGGAACACAAAAAGGCCCAGAAGACCACGGAAAACAACTGTGGTAGATGACAGAAGAATTCTTTCCTGGTGAAAAAAAAAACCCATTCACAACAGTTGGCCAAATCAAGAACACCGTCCAGGAGGTAGGCATATCTGTGTCAAAGTCAACAATCAAGAGAAGCCTTCACCAGAGCAAATACAGAGACCAGAATATGTAAACCACTGGTAAGCCTCAAAAACATTAAAAAATATCTTAAAGAAAAAGCCAAAGATCAACTTGTACCAGAATGATGGGAAGAAAAGAATATGGAGAAGGGAAGGAACCGCTCATGATATGAAACATACCACCTCATCTTATGGTGTGGGTGGGTGGGTGTGTATGTATGTACTTATTCATAATGTGACTGCTGACAAAAGCTCTGAAGTGTAAAGGGCTATATTATATTATTTCCAAAAGTGGAAAAATAATAGCTAAGAGACAGATTTATTTCAGCATTTATTTACTATATCAGATTTTCAGTGTGTCAAAAGTTTACACTTTGTTAGTATTTGGTAGCATTGCCCAACTTGAACCTAATTGCTTAAACCTTTGTTTAACTTGAACCAAATGTTTGGGGCAGGCTTCCATAAGCCAATAATTCCTCCTGACAGAACTCAGCCAGGCTTGTGGGCCTCCTTGCTCAGACATGCTTATTCAGTTCAGTCCACAAATTTTCTAGAGGATTCAGGTTAGGGCTTTCTGATGTCCACTCCAAATGTTTCACTTTGTTGCCTTTAAACCATTTGGTTACAACTTTGGAGGTATGCTTATGATCACTGTCCTGTTGGAAACTCCAGTTGCGACTAAGTTTTAACTTCCTGACGTCTTGAGGTGTTGCTTCAGAATTTATAGATAATCCTCATTCTTCATGATGACATCTATGTTCTGAAGTGCACCTGTTCCTCTTCCAAAAAAAAAAAAAAAAAAACCCATAACATGATGCTGCCACTCCCATGCTTCACAGTTGGGATGGTGTTCTTTGGATTGAAAGCCTCTTTTTCCTCCATGCATAGCAATGACCATTATGGCCAAACAGTTAATTTTTCATTTTATTTGACCAGAGAACACTCCTACAAAAGGCTGGTGATGACCTGCAATCTTCAGTCAGGCTTTTTCCTGGCACAACAGCCTTTCAGGCTATAGTGATGTAAGATTTTCATGGTGATGTAGGACTTTATTAATGATACCTCCAAATCCTTCAACGGTTCCTTTGTTGTCTTGTGGTTCAGTTTCATCCTTTCATATCAAAGTTTGTTCATCCTCGGGAGTTAATCTGTGCCTCGTTCCTGAATGATGCAGTGGTCCCAGGATTTTTATATTTGTATACAGGTACACTCCTATTAACTCCTAATTACGACAATTGGCCAATCAGGAGCTTCTAAAAAACTGAGACTGAAAATCTTTAGCCTCAGTGTATATATAAACGCTTGGCCTCAACTAGATGAGGCTGCACAAATATAAAATCCCTTCACCATCCACAAAGTGACTCATGATGACAATCAGGTAATGGATATAAAAATACATAAGCAGTTCAAAGAATACCACTATGCTGCATTATGCTCATAATTCCCAACATCCGACCAGGAAAAGCCAAAGAAAATGGCCCCTCAACTCAAAATTCCTACTCGTGAACTCGGGTAGTCTTCTCAACTATGAGTTTCTCCAAGTTCAGGGAATGATGTAAAATCAACAAAGTTGCACACAGCATCAGAAGTTTAAAAAAAAGAAAAGAAAAAAAGTGGCCCTTCTTACCTTTAAATGAGTTAAGCAGTATATACAAGTATTTGCTTTACATCAATCAAAATACTGACATATTTGCTTGTTAAATCAATAACACTGACTATACAGATTGCTGCCTGAGGATTAAAATATACATCACTCATAACAGATAGCTGGCTAGCTCGTTGCTAATAAAAGACAAACACGGAGGTGTCTATGTTTTTCCCTCACTTTGTACCTCAAATGCATGGAGGTTGAAAATGACGTCATTCTGAGCTCTGACTCATGCAGGATTAAGTGCAATTATGACCATAAAAAGAAGTTTCACGAGTCTGACTGAGCAATTTTACCCCTCCACAGTGAGGAAGAACATGAAAGAGCCCATAGATCACAGTTTAGAATTGCACAGTTCAGTTGATTTGTGTAGTGCTCAAGTTTCAAAGTCAACTATTAACTGCCACTTTAAACAACCATCGGAGGCATTGCAAGAAAGAAGCTCTTCCTAAGAGCATCTCACAAAATGCAGAACCTGAACTTCACCAACCATCATTAGAACTACAACTGGCATGGTGTTTTGTGTTTAGATGAGAAAAACATTTTGTCACACACACCATCATCAAAGACATGACACTGCTGACTGAATACAAGAAAATGCACCTCAAACTGTATAGTATGGAGATGAATCCTTGATATTTGTGGTTGGTGGTTCTATTCCATCCCTCCTAACCACCAAAAGCCATTCTTTAAAGCTGGCAATAAGGCGCTTATGATATACGCTTATGTCAGCTTTTGATATGGCCACAAATATGACACTGAACTATCCATATTGTTATGGAATGTGAAAGGCAATGAGTGGTAAGAGACTTTACAGACAACAGATATATATGGAAATGAAGAATGAGGAAGAAATGCAGAAGACAAACCTTTTAAGTCTGCCATATTTGATGGATGAGAGGAGCTTTTCTTTCTCTGCCTCAGTGGAACACTGGTTGTATGCATTCAATAAACTGAGAAAGGGAAACAATGCTGTTTTATCATACTGACAATATAAAATTAAGTGAGTGAAATGCTTTTATTTGTTTATACTTCTCTTACCTGCTTACTGTACTGTAGTGCTCCAATATGGCAGCCGCTTTATCACCAGAGATTCCACTGATCTGCATCAGCTGCCGGGCAAAAACCTCTCTAACTGTCTGACACTGGAAGAGTGTACAAGGAAAATTCAGGATTGGATCAGTGCAATGGCAGATTGGATCAGTGCAATGGCAGAGGGCATAAAAGATTCTCTTACTTCTGTAATTCTCCAGGTCACATTTTTTACAGAATCACATGCTACCTTGTTTTTCAAAGCTCCATAGTTGAACTCTGTGAAAGAGATAAGCGAGCAGCGGGGGTTTTCTCTTTCCCTGCCTCCATTCTCCACGTCACACACTCCATCTCCTTCCAGTTCTCTAGAGCGGTAGTACAATGTCCGATTCTGGAAGAGAAACTATGCAGTCAAGATAAAATTACACATGACAATAAAGCAACATGGCACTCCAACTCAGACTGACCTGATAAAGTTTCTGCAGATATCTGGTCATGACTGTGAGGTAGGCAGCTGATTCCTTAACATCATGAACTCTCTTCACAAAGAAGTTATCTACCACCTGGAACATACCACATAACATGCTAGATGCTCCATTTAAGGTTACTCATAATCATTATACTCACACACTTCCCTCTCTATAACCAGCCACTTACATACTGTCACTTACATTTTCCCACTCCTGTTCGTTCCTCTTTAAATTCACCCACTGGCTTACTGGATTAATCATCTAGTGTATAGCCACCCTCTCTATAATATATAACACACTCACCATCCACTTTAATAGAAACACTTGTACAATCAGCCATTCATGTGGTGGCAGCACACAATCATGCAGATACAGCTTCAAGAGCTTCAGTTAATGTTCACATCAAACATCAGAATGGGGAAAAAGTGTGATCTCTGTGACTTTAACTGTGGCATGATGGGCTGGTTTGGACAAACTGAACAGTTGAAGACTGGAAAAAGACCAGGTGATTTTTTTTCCCCCCTAATCTTCAACTGTCCAGTTTTGGTGTGCCTGTGCTCATGACAGAGATCACACTCTCTCTTCATTCTGACATTAACTGAAGCTCTGGACCTGTATCTGCATGATTTTTTGCATTTCGCTGCTGCCACATGATTAGCTGATTGGATAACGGCATAAACCTGCAGCTGTACAAGTGTTCCTAATAAAGTGGACAGTGAGCGTGTATAATAGCATTATCGGTACCTAATTTTGTTGCGTTTAGCATGTCATATGAAACTGTGTTCATTAAATCAATAACTACAAACATTTAATATGTTCAGGATTTTTTTTTGATAATATCTGAAATCCATTTTTATGTCTTACTGTGATTTCAGCCATATTTGCCATTATCAGAGAATCTTGACTTTTGTGTGCACATACCTGTGTATTAACTATAGCTTGTTGCAAAGTGCTCTCTGGTAGACTGAGGTGTGCTGCTGCTGAACCACACTGCTCCACCAGGTAGATGGGCTTATGCAGACCACACCTCTTCAGACGGAACTGAGAGAAAGCAATAAAACCAAATTAACGACAAGTCTGGTTGCTGCTGTGTAAACTAATCTGTCTGAAGCCTTAGCACGTCATACCTTCTGTTCTCTGAAACGCCCATCCATTATACTTCCACACAGGTCATCTATCCGCTTCCTCTCAATGATGTAATCAAGAACCAGCTCTTTTGCCACAGGTGGACGCAACTGACCTTAATTTAAAACAAGCCATGAATAAACTTCTGTATAAGAGCTATGCTGATGCCATACACGAGACTGCATGGACGATATATCACTAATATAATGGGAAATTGAACAAACCATATTTTGCATTAACTGTTGTGTATTGTTTTATTACAGCACTTTATCACAATAAGATATATAAAGATTACTCTTAAGGTTATAATATTAGCACAGCAAGTAGATTTTAGTAAACTAAGGGACTGAAGTAGAGTGTGCACTGACCACCACAAAAATAACAGCACCACCTGCTGAAACAATGTATTTGCTTCAGTTATGAGAAAAGTAATTGTAGAACCTAGAGTTTCTAACAGTTTTGGAGTAAAACTGCTTTACCAGGTGATAAAACCTACTTCAGTGACTCCACTTCCCTCTGTAGCTCTTGTCAAGCTGACCTGACTGCATTTCTCCCGTTTTGTACGTCAATCTTCAGTAAGTGTTAGAGAATATCAGAGAAAATGGCTAAGGTGTCTGTCACTACAGCTCAAAGGATCTATGGCAGTTAAGGAAACAAAAACATCCCTCAGGTTTTTATATCTTTACACCTAGTAGTTAATAATTTTAAACCGGAAACCAAAACCTACACAATGAACAAAGGACAAGAATAAAAAAGTGTTCATATGTGTGTTTAAAATCGAGTGAGCATCAGAGTGAGAGATTACCAGGCACAGGTGCTACTTTCTCACGAGCAACCCATAGGAAGTCTCCCACATTTAGTTTCCTGATGTCAAAGGTCACACCGTTTCTCTGTAGCTCCTTGACCAATTCTTGTTTGCGTGCCGTGTTTCCCCTGCCGAGTCAACACCGCCTCATAAGCAATGAAATGAAACGTATTCAAAACAGTGATACAGAACTGAACATCATGCCCTTACCCAGTGGTCTCAATAAAGTCAACACACAACACAATGTCATAGGATCCAGGGAGAAGATATGCAGCTCTCCGTGTCTCTGAGCTGTGACATTTTTCTGAGAGATCAGAGTCAGGTGCGGCACTCCCTGCATGTGTTACTGAGACATCTGTGCTAGGCCCATCTCTTGGGATGCTGAAAGTGAAAAGATAGGAATTTCTAAAGCTACTTTCAACTTTAAAACATTGATACTCCTGCAAGAACTTTCACACTGATATAACAGTATCTCTTACAAATGTTTTATTGCGCAATGAGTGCCACATGAATACACTCTAAACCCTTTAACCTTGCAGCATCTTAATTCACTTATTTCTTCAATTGATTATTTCATTCTCACCAGTTGTCTTCACGTTCTTCTTTGTCTTCAAGGTCTCAGTCCAGATGTCATTGACCAGGTAGGGGACTCAGGAGTCGGAGTGAGAAGAGGAGGAGGAGGAGGAGGAGCTCCCGCCCATCATATCCCCCTCTCTCTCCAGACTCCAGTCTTTCTGCCAGAGCCAGACCAAGTTCTGTCAATGAGTACCTAACAAACGAAGGGGAGAAAAGGACAGGACAGGAGCACAATAAGGAAAAGCAGCCATAATGAGCTTATTATACTAAAGTCATTCACTGTGCATTGACACAGTAACCTAAAATTCACACTGGATACAGCATGTCAAATAGAAAAATGAGTTGGAAGCAGTGTGCTTCAGGAAAACTGATGCATGTATGACAGTTTACCTGGCAGGGTTGTGTGTCTTCAGAAGCAGGTTTTTCTGAATAAGGGTGCTTACTGAAGACCATGCTGTGTATTTACTACCTAGATCAGGCTACACACAACATATATAGTGAAAACGGGGCACACTAAAGAGCCACAGTAGACATGAGGCATTTCTATGAAATTACGTGAAACTTCACATATGTGTTAAGCTGGGCTTACTACGGTGAAAGATTTGTCACAAAGGGACTGCGCCTCGGTCTGCAGCTCATTTTTAAACATGAAACCTTTACTGCTAGGTGTCTGAAAAACAAAGCAGACAACAGTAAAAAAGTGAAAAAGTGGATGCTTGTGACATCCATATAAAGCTGCACAATGTCCACAACAGTGTGTTATACCTGTGACTGTCTGTACAATGTAAGCAGAACAGCATAGCCTCCTGATCTCTTCTGGGGCACATACTCCCTCTTCTTCTTTCCTCTCTTCTCCTGTCCTACATCACCCTCAGGCTTGCTCTGCAAAAAATATCCAGAATGTTTATGAGACTACGATACACATGTGTAAGAAACACAAGGATAGAGTTATGGTGTGTATTTATGTGAAAGTCACCATATTTCTTCCACCCTTTGTAGCAGGAAAGTTGGAGAAGTGTGATGATGGTTTGGTGGAAGGCAGGTTGTTGCTGCAGGGTTCAGCACTACGTGGGAGGCAGTGGACGGGAGCATTGGCACCTATAAAGGAAAAAAAAAAGAGAGAGAGGAACGGATGATCAAATTTTATTCTCTGCTTATGTTGCATTGGTTATACAGTTTTCTCCTGTAAACCATCAGGAACTTCATGAAATCCCCTCAGGAGGATTCAACCATTTTTTGTTCAAAGGGGTACATCAGGTGCTTGTTCAGTTTCTCATGATCTGAAGATTTGACTATTGCGCCTTCCCAGCTAGGCTTTGTGAATGTGCCATTAAGTCTTTACATCTGATCCAGAATGCAGCAGCCCAATTTGTACACAAGCTGCACAGATTCAGCCATCAGTCCACTGCTGCTTTCTCTCCACTGTTTTTCATGAAGCCACCTGCATGAAATTCATATAATTCTTGCTTACTATGTGATGACAAATTCTGCAATGACTCTTCAGATGTACCCCAAGCTCTTCAAGGTACAAGCACAGCTTGGCTTGACCCATCACCTTTAAACACACAAAGAAGACAATCAACAAGACTTCACTCTACTGGAATGAAATTCCCTTTCTCTGTAAAAAACAGCTGACTTTAAATGTCCCTCGCTGTCTTCAAATGCAGACTGAAGACCCAACTCTTCTATAGAAGCTATGAAAATCCAGCCATGACTACTGCACCGCTACTTACTATATCTTCTCTAACCTATTCAGAATGCTGCTGCCCAACTGGTTTACAACCTCACTAAATTCTCTATAAGACACCATTACTGAGGTCACTCCTCTGGCTTTTTGATATTGCAAAAAATTATATTCTATATACAGTGAAATTATATATACATATAACTCTTTTCCTTGCATTCCATGCCTTAAGGGTTCTGCACCATGTTATGTATACCAGCTCAGGTGTTCAAGTTAAGGGCACCAGGCAGTTTCTTCTCTAAAATTCAGACATGCTTCTAAGGCTTTCCTGTCCTGTCTAAACAGCCTCATGTCTCCAAGCCTTCCCCCAAAGGACTACTGATGCTCCTCTTCAGACAAACAAATTAGAAAGCATCTCAGAATGCACAACATGTCGAACCTTGAGGCAGAAGCGCTACAACAACAGAAGACCACGTCAGGTTCCACTCCTGTCAGTCAAGAACAGAAATCTGAGGCTGCAGTGGGCACAAGCTAACCAAAACTGGACAACGGAAGACTGGAAAAATGTAGCCTGGTCTGATGAATCTCCATTTCTGCTGAGGCACACAGATGGCAGGGTCTACCTTAAGTCAACAGTCCAGGCTGGTGGAGGTGGTGTAATGGTGTGGGGAATGTTTTCTTGGCACACTTTGGGCCCATTAAACCTAATCAACCATGGCTTGAATACCACAGCCTATTTGAGAACTGATGCTAATCATGTGCATCCCTTCATGGCCACAATTTACCCATCTTCTAATGGCTACTTCCGGCATGATAATGAATCCATTAGAACACCCTTGGGATGCAGTAGAACGGGAGATTCACAGCATGAAAATGCCTCTGAAAATCAGCATGAATTGCACGATGCAGTCATGTCAACATGGACCAGAATATCAAAGTAATGTTTCCAACATCTTGTGGAATCCATGCCATGAAGGATTGAGGCTGTTCTGAGAGCAAAGGGAGGCCCTAGCCAGGATTAGTGTAGTGTTACTAATGAAGTGCTCAGTGAGTGTATACATTAGCTACTTACTTATGTGTTTATTTATGTATCAGCACTGACTCCTGTAATTGAACGTCTTAGCTTGTTGGTATCTTTATACCTGGGTCCATCTGCACTACCATAAAGATATATATATATATATATATATA